>PVJX010013631.1:25912-47044 GCA_004027295.1 Dolichotis patagonum | reverse complement strand
GTTTTGTGTGACTTTTCTGCCTCATACTTTTCTAGGAATTGTTTTATCTTGCTTTGTTTTGTTTTTCCGGCTAATATAGAAATGATAGAAATACATGTAGAGACTCACGCATGTGTAGAGCTTAAAAACAGCTTACGAGAACCAACTATATAACACATGTTGAAATAAACAACTACCTTGAAGAAAAAGAGACACTACAATACCCGGTGCGGATTCCATAATGTCATGATGTGAAGTCCAGCAAAACTATCACTTTTAGTTCAAAGTGATCTTAGCTCGCTTTGCCTTGTCTAAGTTCAATACATATTAAGGTATGGACAGCTGTTTTGAGGAGAATGAGAGACATTATGACAGCCATTCATGGCTTCCCTAATGTCTGGTCTTGAAGACCTGTAATGTCCCCCTTGTCCTGCTCAGATCAATTCCATACTAGGGTGTTTCATGTGAATTCCCTATATGTGACAATCTGGACAACCATTTGGAAGAAAACAAGAGTCAATATGATAGTGAATATCTCCAATTGTCTAGCTTTGAAATTTATGTCTTACATTGCTTTCTTGTGATCCGCATTGCTCTGTTTTGTTTTGTTTAATTTTACCCTATTGATATAATTGCATGTATATTTGAGTGGGTAAGATGGATGACCATATTGTTTTTGTCAGATCATGGAGCAGAACTGTTAACAGTCTCACTGATTGAATGTCTACTTTACATGTTTTAACTTTGTATTTAGAACAACTATTTCAAAGAAGTCAGTATGTAATTAGTCAAGTAATAATTTCTTAGGTTTTATTGCTGTTGTACTCCTCCTTTTTTCCTTGAAATACTGTATTGTCGCTACCCTTTATTCTGTTTTATTTTGTTTTGTTTTTTTCTCTTTAAATAAAAAAAAAAAACAAATGGTGCTGGAAAAATTGGCTATACATATGCAGAAGACTAAAACTAGACCCATGCCTATCACCATGTACTAAACTAAAATCTAAATGGATCAAAGATCTAAATTTTAAAACAGAAACACTAAATCTGTTGGAAGACAAAGTAGGTAAAAACCTCGAAGATATAGGGGTAGGTAGAGAATTTATGAATAAGCATCAAACTGCACGGGAAATACTACCCAGAATCAATAACTGGGACCATATCTTATTAACAAGTTTCTGCATCTCGAAAAAGATTTCCAGTAGAGTGAAAAGAAAACCCACAAATTGGGAAAAAATCTTAATGGATTGTCCCTCAGACAAAGGACTTCTTTCTAGAACTTATAAAGAATTAAAAAAAACACTCAGACCCTCGAAATTCAAAGACCCGATCCAAAAATGGGCATGTGAAATGAATACACAGTTCTCAGATGAACAAATACGAATGGCAAATAAATATATGAAAAAATGTTCATCATCATTCGTCATTAGAGAAATGCAAATTAACAACATATTGAGATTCCATTTCACCCCAGAAAGAATGGCCAGAATAGAAAAAACTACCAACAACAAGTGCTGGAGAGGCTGTGGGGAAAAAGGAATTCTGCACTGTTGGTGGGAGTGTAGACTGTGTGCAACCATTGTGGAGGTCAGTCTGGAGATTCCTCAAAAAGCTGGGTTTGGAGGTACCATTTGACCCAGCTATCCCACTTCTAGGCATATTCCCAGAAGATCTGAAAACATCATACCACAGTGATATATGTGCACCCATGTTTATAGCAGCACAATTTGTAATAGCCAGATCTTGGAAACAACCTAAGTGCCCATCAACTGAAGAATGGATAAAAAAGTTGTGGCATTTTTATACAATGGAGTACTACTCAGCTATAAAGAATGACCACCTTGAGATATTTATAAATAAATGGATACGACTTGAGGCCATACTCATAAGTGAAATAAACCAGACTCACATGTGTAAATACCATATAGTCTCCTTAGTATGACAGTTGATAAGAGTATATAAGATTTTATGGTAAGCATGAGTCCCCATCTCATAGCTTTGAAGCCTTTCAATATTTTCATTCATCAGTTGAAATGGTTTTATTCTGTTTTATTTGACTATATCATGCGTGATGGTATGAACAGCTGTTTTGAAGAAGACAAAACATTATGACAGCAATTGCTGATTTAATATCATCCTTCTTAGAAGTCCTACCATACTTCTATTCTACTACCATTGGTTCTATCTATCACATTGTGTCTTATTGGGATTTGAATATGTGTGATAGTAAATTTTTTATCGAAAATGAGATATTATAGTACCCATTGATCATTCTCTGTTATTCAGTTCAGAATGCCGTGTAATTCTTTCACTCTTTGAATGGTTTTATACTATTTTGTTATGTTTGATATTATTGTATTTGAAACTATGCTCAACTATAGCATAGAAAGAGATTTTGTGATAGCTACTGTTAATGTTTGGTTGTTTTAATGTAAAGTACTGTGTTTCCTATGTTGTCCTGTTCTGATCTGCTCTGTTCTGCCCTCTCTTGTTTTATTCTCTTTAAAATTAAAAAAAAAAAAAAGAAATTGAATGGCTTGCTTTTGGAGACTGTTGGTCTCCAGAAAAGACTTTAAAACTCTCTTTGTGTTGGCTTTTCTGGTGTTTTAGTTATGATGTAGCATTGAATTTTTTTCTTCCAGTGATGACTATTTGGAGTTCTATCAGTTCACTTTTCTGTAGGTTGCATTACTTCCTAATGTCTGCAAATCTCTTTGTTATTACTCTGTAAATAGTTTTCTTAATTAATTAATAGTTTTCTTATTTAATGTTCTTTGTGCTGTCTTCTGATTTTTTACTAATTCCTATTACTCATACATCATTCTTTTTTTGTATCAAACATTATTGACTCAGTCTCAAGCCTGTGAGTTGACCTGATTGATGTCCCACTTGCCCAGCCCAAAGCCATCCTTTTCACAGAAGGCTGCAGTTACCTCCACTAAGGTACTTGAGTGGCAGGAGCTATGGTGACCACTGACACTGAGGTAATATGGACCCAAGCTTTAGGGTTGGGAATTTCAGCTCAGTGGGCAGAAGTGATAGCCCTTACTCAAACTCTAAGATAGAGAAAATAATCAGTATGATTTTGCTACCATCCATGTTCATGGAGCCATTTATCAGGAAAGAGGACTATTAACCTCAGAGGAACAAAGACCAAGAATTTTCCCAAGATCTTAGACCTCTTGGCTGCCCTTTGGTTGCCACAAAAAGTTGCCATTATGTACTGTTTCAGGCACCAGCAAGAAGACACCTCTATAGCTCATGAAAATGCCCTCTCTGATAAGACAGTCAAAGAGGTGGCACTAAAACCAGTGGGGCCTATAACACTGCTCTCAGATCTCCCACCACCCATGCTACCCAAATCATCCTATTCAGATTCAGACTTGAGACCACTGAAGACCCTAGAAGCCCAGCTCACTCCATAAGGCTGGCAGACCTTACCATGCAGGCAAATTCTCATCCCAGAATCATTAGACCCCCAGCTAATCCAGGAGACCCATCAGGCCACTCACTTAGGTGAACCAAATTGACCAAGTTATCTCATCTGACTAAAGAGGTAAGCCAAATATGCCCACAATGTTTTCAAGTGAACCCTAAGATGGCTCCCACTAATGTTTGACAGAGACAATGAGGACTTTTTCCTGGAGAACACTGGGAGATAGAAATTACTGAAATTTGCCCAGGAAGAGGGAGATATAAATATCTCTTAGTTCTTCTAGACACATTCCCTGTGTGGACTGAATGATTCACCACTTGGACTGAATCAGCTCTCATCATAGCTAAGAAACTCCACTATGAGATAGTGCCTCAATTTGGTTTGCCCACCTCCTTGGGGTCTGACAATGGCCCAGATTTCATAGCTCAAATTATACAAAATTTAGCTGCAGCTTTAGAAATCAATTGGAAATAACATTGTGCCTACCAGCCTCAAAGTTCAGGCCAAGTAGAGAGAATAAACAGAACCATAAAGTAAACTGTTTCAAAGCTAGCTCTTGAAACTGGGGAAAACTGGGTAAGTCTCTTTCCTTTTGCCTTTCTGCATCTGCAATGTACCCTCTACCTCCAGGGCATTATTTCTTTTGAGACCATATATGGCCAACTGCCCCCTTCAGTCCCTCATATTCAAGATGATAAGCTGGCTGCTGTCACTAAAGGGGAACTTGTTAAGTTCTTACAGGCTCTCCAGCCCCTTCTGCACTTGGTCCAGCACTTGTTCAGGGTCCACCACATCATCCCCAAAAGGCCTGATGACTTCCTAGCAACCCAAGCTGGCGATCAAATCTATGTCAACAAAAAGAACACTATCCCTCAGCCATCAAGGTTTCAGAAAGAGCCATTGGATTCATCACTCCCACTTCAAGCCCACAAGACCGGAGACTCCAGCTAAGTGGACTATGTCTTCTGACCCTTCAGAGTAAAACCCCAAAGATGCAGACCCTAAGTGTATATATAAGTATAGCTAATAAGTGAGTTACTGTTGGGGCCAATAATCAAACCCAGATGGTAAACACCTCAAACCTTGATTCTGGATCTTCATGGTGGTGGGCACAGGGACCTAAGTCCCTCACTTTGGGAAACATTCAGGGCTCTAGTCTGTGTAAGCAGTCTGTAAATTTCCCCTTGAAGCACTCCTCATTTCAAAGCAATTGTAATTCAACTGTGTATGTATAAGACGTCTCTTACCCCCTCAGCGAACATTTAGTCTCCCTGCCAGGAACTTGGTTTGTCTACACAAATGGCCTCACCCCTTTCGCTCATCTGGCTATCTTCTCTGGACCTAATCCTGACTTCTGCATCTTAACACATGTTCTTCCCCAAGTGTACAGGTATTCTGGAGAAAGAGGGAGGGAGTGTATCGGGTTAACCTTATTGTTTTCACAGCAACCATTCAGGAGTTATTAGGCACAGTCTTAGCTCAGAAGGTGCCTAGCTGATAGGGAAAATTAGAGACATGGTCAACAGAGTTGGTATGAGAATTTGTTCTCCACCAACACATGACTGACCACCCCACTCTCGGCTCTGGCAGGACCCCTGGTTTTCTTCCTGCTGGCCATCACTATTGACACCTGTATGATACAATGTTTAATGTGTTATATCCAAAGCCAGGTCCAATCATTAAATTAATGTTTATAAGTTCCAAATATGAGGATTTACAAAATGTAGATGAGAAAGATGACTTTTGAAAACATGACCAGCAAACAAGGATTTGATTCATATACTAAAACCAGTGGGCTATGCTGTAGCTTGGCACAACTAATGCCATCTTTTGCCCTGTACTTAACCCAGAAGAGTGAAAAATTACTCAGGGTACAAGTGCCATGTGAAAAGCAGAATGAGCTGCACCCACAAAAGAAAAATTAACCTGCTCAACAAAGAAGCAGAATACAGGTGTCAACCAAATATTAATGGACATTTCTAGCTAAATTGTTTCCATCAGGATGTCTTTTTGTGATTTTCTGTTTTAAGAGCTCTGTAACTTTCCAGTTCAGTACCACTCATTTGGACTCTGAAACAAGAGTCCATGGGTGGCTGAGCTCAGCTAAATAAAATCCCAAATGCATCAATTAAGCTGCTGGATTCTTATATTGTTTATGAACCTACTTCACTTAGAAAACTAAAAAATTCCATTGTAACCTGGTAAAAACACTTGAACAAAATTGAAGACAGACTTGTAGATCTTGAAGACAGTATTGTGGCTATTGATCATGAAAGGAAAGGTATCTAGAAAGCTACAAAAGATCAGAAAACAATTCAACAGCTGCAGCATGATGCAATGAAAAATAATATAATATTAATAGATGTCAATAAAACAGCAGGAGTTAGCACAAATGACATTTAAAAAAAACTATTTTCAGAAAAAATAGCAGCAAATTCTCCAGGCATGGGAAAAGAATCTGACATGCAGATGAGTGAGGCATATAGCAAACCACTTAGTCATAATCAAAATAAATCTACACCCACACATATAATGATCAACATCCCAGAAACTCAGAACAAGAACCAAATAATAAGAGCTGTTACAGAAAGGGAACAGATCACCTATAAAGGAAAGCCCATCAGAATTGAAGCAAACATCTCAATATAAGCCATCAAGTCAAGAAGAGCTTGGAGCACTATATTTCAAGTCCTGCAAAAAGAAATTCCAATTCAGATTGATATATCCTGCAAATATGTCTTTCAAAATACTGGAGGATGAAGATACTTTCACAAAAAGAACAGTGAAGAATTCATGAGCACCAAAACCATACTACAAAGGGTACTGAAAGCTATTGTAGACAGAGAAAAAATGATCCCAAATCAAGGAACTACCACATAAAGGGACCACCAAACAAAGAAATCCCAATTTGTGACAGCTAAATCTTGGAAACAACCAAGATGCCCATCAACTGCAGAGTGGATGAAAAAGATGTGGTATTTTTACACAATGGAATGCTACTCAGCTATAAAAAAGGATGATCTTGAGGCCTTCATAGGGAAATGGAGTCAACTTGAGGCCATTCTCATTAGTGAAATAAGAATCATATTTATAAATGTCACATTGTTTCTCTAGTGTAAAAAGTAATAAGAAATGTAAGAGTAATAAAACCCAAAATGTGTAATTGCTACTGTAAAAAAGAGAGGAAAAGAAAGTGCTCCAAAGGATATAACTGCAGGTAAGTTTAAGTGTGTAAGATAGATGACTATACTACTGTTTTTGTTAGATGGTTGAGAAGAACTGTTAGCAGTCTCATTGTTTGAATGTCTACTTTGTATGCTCTAATTTTGTAACTTGAACAACTATTTCCAATGATGAGAGTATGTAACATATCAAGTGGTGCTTTCTTAGTGTTTTTTGCTGTTGTTGTTTTGGGGTTTTTTTTGTCTGTTTGTTTTTGGTTCTTTTTTTTTCCCCTTTGGAATTCTGTATTGTTGCTACCATTTTTCTGTTTTGTCTCGTTTTTCTTAATCTTTAAATAAAATTTTAAAAATAAAATAAAAAAAGAAATCAATGAAATGGAAAAAGTAGGGAACCAACAGCAGGAAAATAACAAGACACAGAAAAACAATGTGTATCAGTTATAGCCATCAATATAAATGGCCTCAATTCACCAGTCAAAAGAAACAGACTGGCAGAATTGATCAAGAAATAAGATCCAGTAATATGCTGTATGCTTGGGGTTGTGTTAAATCTGTATAACAGTTTTGGGAGTATGGCCATTTTCACAATGTTGGTTCTTCCTAGCCAGAGCAAGGAATATCCTTCCATTTTCTAATATCCTCTTCAATCTCCTTTTTTAGTGTAGTATAATTTTCAACATATAGGTCTTTTACATTCTTAGTTAGGTTGATTTCCTCATTATTTTACATGTTATTGTGAAGGGCGATATTTCCATAATTTCTCTCTCAGTGAGTTTCTTGTTTGTGTACAGGAATGCTATGGATTTTTGCATGTTGACTTTGTAGCCAGCTACACTGCTGAATTTATTACCTCTAGCAGTCTTTTAATGGAGTTTTTTGGGTCCTCTATATAGTGTATCATGTCATCTGCAAATAGTGATAATTTAACTTCTTCCTTTCCTATCTTTATTTCTTTTATTTCTCTCTCTTGTCTGATTGCCCTGGCTAGTGTTTCCAGAACTATATTGAAAAGGAGTGGTGACAGTGGACCTCCTTGTCTTGTTCCTGATTTTGAAGTGAAAGATTTCAGTTTTTGTCCATTTAGTATAATTACTGGCTCTTGGTTTGTCATAGATGGCCTTTATAAGGTTGAGGTAGACACCATATGTTCCAAGTTTCTGAAGGGTTTTTATCATGAACATGTGTTGGACTTTATCAAAAGCTTTTTCTGCATCTACTGAGATGACCATGTGGTATTTGTTTTTGGCTCTGTTGATATGGTGTATCACATTTATTGATTTGTGTATGTTAAACCATTCCTGCATTCCTGGAATGAACCCCACTTGGTCATGATGTATAATCTTCTTGATGATTTGCTGCATTCTATTTACAGTATTTTATTGAGAATCTTTGCATCAGTGTTCATTAGTGAGATTGGCCTATAGTTCTCCTTTTTGGTTGGGTCTTTCTCTGGTTTTGGTATGAGAGTACTGTTTGCCTCCAGGAATGATTTAGGGAGGATTGCTTTCTTTTCAATTTCATTGAAGAGTTTAAGGAGTATTGGCATCAAATCTTCTCTAAATTTCTTGTAGAATTCAGCCATGAATCCATCAGGACCTGGGCTTTTCTTTGTTGGTAAGTTTTTTTTTATTACATTTTCAATTTCAATAACCAATATTGGATTATTCAAAAGAAGATAAGGTAGGTGGAAGTCTTGGAGATGTAGGAGTAGGCAGAAAATTCATGAACAAAATGCAAACTGCATGGGAAATGCTTCAAAGAATCAACAACTGGGATCTCATATTATTGAAAAGTTTCTGTACTTCAACAGAAATCACCAACAGAGTGAAAAGAAAACCCACAGACTGGGAAAGAATTTTAGCCAGCAATCCCTTAGACAAAGGACTTATATCAAGAACATATAAAGAATTGAAAAGCATCAAACCCCCCAAATTCAAAGACCCTCTCCAAAAATGGGCATCTGAGATGAACACTCAGTTCTCAGATGAAGGTATTCAAATGGCAAATAAATACATCAAGAAATGTTCACCATCACTGGTCATTCAAGAAATGCAAATTAAAACAACATTGAGATTTCATCTCACCCCTGAAAGAATAGCTGCCATCAAGAAATCGACTGATAACAAATGTTGGCAAGGCTGCGGGGGAAAAAGGCACACTGCTCCACTGTTGGTGGGAGTGCAGACTGGTGCAACCACTATGGAAATCATTATAGAGATTTCTCAGAAGACTAGGATTGGAAGCTTCATTCAACCCAGCTATTCCACTCCTGGATATTTTCCCAGAAAAACTGAAAAGGTCATATCACAGTGATATATGTGCACCCATGTTCATAGCAGCACAATTTTTAATAGCTAAATCGTGGAAACAACCAAGATGCCCATCAACCACAGAGTGGATGAAAAAGATGTAGCATTTTTATACAATGGAGTATTACTCAGCTATTAAGCAGGATGGTCTTGAGGCCTTGTTAGATACATGGAGACAACTTGAGACTATCCTCATTAGTGAAATAAATAAGAATCATATTTATAAATTTCACATTGTGTCTCTAGTGTAAAAAGTAATAAGAAATATAGGAGTAATAAAACCCAAAATGTGTAATTGCTAGTATAAAAAAGAGAGGAAAAGAACGTGCTCTAAAGGATATAATTGCGTGTATGTTTAAGTGTGTAAGATGAATGACCACATTACTGTTTTTGTTAGATCATGGAGCAGAACTGTTAATAGTATCATTGTTTGAGTGTGTACTTTGTATGTTTTAAATTTGTAACTTGAATTACTGACAGTATGTAAGTTATCAAGTAATGATTTCTTAGTGTTTTTTTTCCTTTTCTTTTTTCCTTGGAATTCTGTATTGTTGCTACTCTTTTGTCTGTTTTGTTTTGTTTACTATTTAAATAAAATGAAAATAAATGTGCTGCATGTAAGAAAAATATTTAACTCAACAGGAGACTCATAGACTGAGGGAAAATAACACTCCATGAAACAGGACACAGGAAAAAGCAGGCATAGCTATTCTCTTTGCAGGCAATGTGAACTTCAGACCAAAAATGATTAAAAGAGATAAAGAAGATCACTACATACTTGTTAGGGGAACAATTGAAGACAGAAAGATAACAATCATTAATATATATGTACCAAATATAGGAGCACTAAACTATATAAGACAAATATTAAGAGACATGAAAAATCAGAGAAGCAGTAACACAGTTGCAGTGGGAGAACTTAATATCCCATTGTCACAAAGAGAGAGATCACCTTGACAAAAAAATCTGCAAAACAAAAACAGAAACACAAAAGAAAAAAACAAAAACAAAGTGGGAATTGAACCAAATCTCTGAGCAAATGAACTTAGTAGGTGTTTACAGAATGCTTCACCCAGTGACATCTGAATTCACATTCATCTCAGCTGCACACAGGACATTCTCTAAAATAGACCATATAGTAGCCCATAAAACATGCTTAAGTAAATGCAAAAGAATTTAAATTTTCCCATGCATATTATCTGACTAGAGTGCAATCAAATGGAAATGAATGACAAAAGAAACTGCAAAAACTCCATAAACACATGGCAATTAAATGACACCTTCCTGAACTATCAATGGGTCATAAACAAAATTAAAGAAGAAATTGAACAATATTTACAATTAAATGAAAATGAAAATACAACTTACCATAACTTATGGGATACCATGAAAGGAGTCCTAATAGGGAAATTTATACTGGTGAATTCTCACATTAGGAAACAGAATGAACACAAATAACCTAATGTTGCATCTCATGTTTCTAAAAAATGAAGAGTAAGTCAAGTGCAAAGCTCATGCAAGAGAGAAAACTATAAATATCAGATCAGAATTTAATGCAATTGAGACTAAGAAAATTATGTAAATAATTAATAAACCAAAGAGTTGGTTCTTTGCAATAATAAAATTTATAAACCCCCACACAAACTTAACAACAAAAGGACAGAAAAATTCAAATTCATGCAATAAGGAACCAAAAAACTGAATTGCTACAGATCTTGTAGATAAATCAGAGGATCATCAATAACTACTGCAAAAATCTTTATGTGTTCAGGATGGAAAACACAGAAGAAATGGGGCGATTTTCAGAAATGAATGACTTAGCAAAGCTGAATCAAAAAGATATAAAAGTTCTGAATAACCCAGTATCAGTCACTGAAGTTGAAAATATAATAAAAACTTACCAACAACAAAAACAACAAAATGCTCAGGTCCTAATCAAATCACTGCTGAATTCTATAAGAAATTTAGAGAAGATTTAATGCCAATAGTCCTCAAACTGTTAATGAAATTTAAAGGGAAACAATACTGTTTAACTTGTTTCTAGAGGTAAGTATTACTCTGATAAAAAAAAAGAGAGAGAAAGACGAAACCAAAAAAGAGAACTACAGACCAGTATCCCTAATATTCCCCAATACATAGATGTAAAAATCTTAGGCAAAATACTATCAAATAGAATGCAGCAAATCATCAAGAAGAGCACACACCATAAACAACTAGGATTCATTCCAGGAATGCAGGGATGGTTAAACACATGCAAATCAATAAACATAATACACCATACTGACAGAGCCAAAGACAAAATCATGTGATCATCTCAATAGATGCACAAAAAAATCTTTTGATAAATTCCAACAATTGTTTGAAATAAAAACCCTAGAGGAAATAGGAATAGCTGGTCTGTACCTCAATTTGATAAAAGCCCTCCATGACAAATCCACAGCCAACACCAACTAAATGGACAAAAACTGAAAGCTTTCCTTCTAAAATCAAGAACAAGACAAGGATGCCCACTATCACCTCTGTTATTAAATATAATTCTGAAAACATTAGCCAAAAAAAGACAAGAGAGAAATAAAAGGAATAAAAATACAAAAGAAAGAAGTTAAATTATGATTATTCACAGATGACATGATACTCAATGTAGAAGACCACAAAAACTACACCAAAAGACTTCTAAATTTACTAAGCCAATTCAGTAGCATAGCTGGATACAAAGTCATCACTAAAAAATCAAAAGCATTCCTGTACAGAAACCACAAACTCACTGAGAGAGAAATTAGGGAAGCCACTTTTTTTTTTTTTGGTACTGGGGATCAAACTCACAACCTCACACTTGCCAGTCAGGTGCTTAATGCCGCTGAGCTAAATCCCCAACCCTAAACCACACTCTTCAAAATAACATCCAAAAAGATGGAATACTTACGAATAAATTTAACAAAAGAAATCAAAGTTCTATACATTTAAAATTATAGAACTCCGAAAAAGGAGATTGAAGAGAAATTCAGAAAATGGAAATATATCCATTGCTCATGGACAGAAAGTGTCAACATTATGAAAATGGCCATAATTCCAAAACTGTCAAACAGATTTAATGCAAATAAAATCAAAATACCATGCGCATACCTCAAATATCTAGAGAGAATATTTTTAAACTTCATTTGGAAACAGAAGAGGCCTAGAATAGCAAAGGCAATTCTGGACAATAAAAGAAAGGCAGGAGGAATCACAGTCACTGATTTAACATTATACTACAGAGCTACTCTGATAAAATCAGCATGAAAAACAAACTAAAAGAAATCAGACATGATGATTAATGGAACAGCTTAGAAGATGCAGACACAATTGCAAACACACTCAGCCATCTTATCTTTGACACAGGTGCCAAACATTTTCACTGGAGGAAAAATAGCCTCTTTCATAAATTATGCTGGGAAAAGTGGCATTTCACATGCTGAAGACTAATGTGAGACCCATGTCTATCACTACACACTAAACTAAAGTCAAAATGAAGCAAAGATCTAAATACTAAAACACAAACACTAAATGTATTGGAAGAAAATGTAGGTGGAAATCTGGAAAACATAGTTGTAGGCAGAAAGTTCATGAACAAAACCCAAACTGTATGGGAGGTAATTCAAAGAATCATTAACTGGGATCTGATCTTTTAAAAAAGTTTTTGCACATCAAAAGAAATCACCAGCAGATAACCCACACAGTGGGGAAAAAATTAGCCAAGTTCCCCTCAGACAAAAAACTTTTATCTAGACTGGATCAAGAACTGAAAAAAATCAGGTTGCCAAATTAAATAATCCAATTGAAAAATGGACATTTGAGATGAAAACATACTTCTCAGATGAAGAAATACAAATGGCAAATACATATATGAAAAACAGTTCAACATCATTGGTCCTTCAAGAAATACAAATTAAGATAATAGTGAGATTCTATCTCACTCTAGAAAGAAGGCCAATCCTCAAGAAATCAACCAGTAACAAATGCTGGCAAGGATGTGGGGAAAAAATGAAACCCTTCTCCATTGTTGGTGGGAAGGAATGTAGACTGGTAGAACTACTAATGTAACCAGTGTGGAGATTCCCCCCCAAAGCTAGGATTAGGTGTCCCATTGAATCCTGGTTCCCTTCTGGGTTTAACTAGAATAATTAAAAAGGTCATACCACAGCGATGTATGTGCACCCATGTTTATAACAGCATGGCTTTTCGTACCTAAACCTTAGAAACAACCCAAGTGTCCATCAACAGCAGAATGGACTAAAAAGATGTGGTATTTTTATACAAGGTGTACTGCTCAGCTATAAAGAAGGATAAAATTGAGGATTTCATAGGTAAATGGATGCAACTAGAGGCCATACTGACAGGTGAGCTAAATCAGATGTGTGCATGTGTAAACATCATATTGTCTTCCTAGTGTAAGACACTCAAAGAATCAACAATATCCAAAATGTGCAAAGCATATCGTGAAAGGGGAAGAATCCTCCAAAAAAAGAACAGTTGGAATGGAGGAAAGCGGAAAAGAAAAAAATATATATATACACATAAAAGATAGCTAAGATCACTACACTAATTTCTTTTAGTTCATTGACAAGAAAGATTTCTGCTTATATTATTTGATCAATTTTTTAGGCGTGAGTTTTTTAATCTGAATAAATACACTGAGGATAAAAATATGCAATATATTAACCATTATTAATTTTCTATTATCTTGTTTTGAAATTCTGTATTATAGTTTTTATTGTTTTATTTCTTTAAAATAAAATTTAAAAATTCCAAAGAAAACTAAAACTTTTCAACAATCAGGAAACTGATGGAGCTCAGACAGAGGTTTCTAAGGAAGCAGATGAAAGAGAGGGGCAGAATTCCAGACAGATTAAGCTTTGCCTTTGGCAGGTTGAGAAGGGGAAGCTGGCAGGAGGGACCTGGGAGGCTCAGGAGGTTGGGGTGGGGCTTCCACATTGCATGGTGGGGGAGGGGCTGTGGCTGAGCCTCAGGTTTCTGTCACCCCTCCCCTGCCCACAGGAGGGTGCTTTGTGACAAGGATAGTAGAGCTCTGTGACCTAGGCCTGCAGCCCTCCTTTCTGGTCTGCAGGAAACTCTCAGGGCTCAGTTGCCTGAGAGCGACTGTGCGATTCAGATGTTAGAGAATCTTGTCTCTCTTCTGAAGAGCATTTGTGCCACATGACTAAACCTCAGCTCCACATCCTGGGCTGTGGATGTGATCCTCGCCTTTGCGGGTGGACTGGGGGTCTTCCTCCTGTTACTGCCCCTCCTCCAGGACAGTCCATCGGTACCAACATCACCACCACCACTAAGGAAGAAGAAAAGTTCCGGAAAGGTAAGAGGTCCTCAGGCCGCATGCAACAAAGAACAATTCTCTTTCTTCTACTCTTCTTTCTATTTGTCCAAATGAAGGGGAGACAAATGAGGTAAAAAGTCTCAGGAAAGATTATAACATCATTCTGTGTTATTCATTTATTTAGTTTTTCTTTTATGAGGCACGATTTCTTTTCTTTTCTTTTCTTTTCTTTTCTTTTCTTTTCTTTTCTTTTCTTTTCTTTTCTTTTCTTTCTTTCTTTGGTTTTAAATAAGACAGTATTTCAGTGCCCAAGGACCAGATTCCCAAGAGAGCAGGAGACCTCTTCAGGAGGACAGAGCCACAGCACTGGTTCCCAGAACCCCTTCTTGGAGCAGGTTCCTCTGGCCAAGTCTTGCCTGTGTCCTGTGCTGACCCATGGGCAGTGCTGAGCCCCTAAGAGTTTTCCAGCACAGCCTAGAGTCACCTCTGTCCTTGGGAAGCAGATTCCACTTGGCAGTTGAGCTGTGCCTGTAGACACCTCAGCTTTCTGAGCAGAGCTCCTGTGCTGTGAAAAGACAGCATGGCAGAGCTCGCTTAGAAAATCTTCTGTGCTTTCCAAGGAAGGAAAAGAGATGCCACCTTAAAAAAGAATTTCATTTGCTAAATTAGAAAGTTGCATTATTCAGGGACATCAGTAGCATTGTCTAGGAGGAGGAGAGAGAGCACTGGACTCAAGCCCACCTTTCTTTCTGTCTCTCAGTACCACATGGTGATGAAGGAATGGAGTAGGATCCGAAAAAGGAGCTGCACTCTGAGAGGTGAGTTTTCCTTCTTCCACCCAGAGGTGCCTTGACATTGCTTGTCCCTGGGCAACTCGAGTCTCCCTCTCCGAGGATGGCAGCTGGGGAGGCAGGGGAGGGTGGCTGGCTCCTGAGAAGAGAAGCAGAGCTGAGGACATTTCCCAGGCTCTGTGCTTGGAACGAAGCTCTGACAGACTTGGGGACGGGTGGTGTCCAGGAGAGGTGGAGTGTGTCTCAGCGGAACAGTGCTGCCGGAATTTCCTGGTGTGACCTCTTCCTACAACTGTGGAGAACTGCTTCACTTCACTGTGACACATCCCTCTTTGAGATGATCTTTCCTTTCTCCTCCACAGGAAGGTTTGAAGGACCTGGAGGTTAGTGGAGATGGAGGCACCTGGTAAATGACTAGGCGCTGCCTCTCTGTGTGACTTGGTGTCACTGTCACTCGTTTGGACAGTGATGCATAGATTCCACACTTGAGTTGCTCATTTCTCTCCAAAGAGACATTCCCTTCAGTGTCCTCTCATCTCCACTATAACCCATCCCACCATCCTTTCCCAGGCTGCAGAGACTTGTGGGAGGAAGCAGAAGAGTTTAATGACCTGACTTCACTTCTGTGTAGGTGAGAAACTTTCCACTTCTGTGTCTTCTCCCTACCAAGGGTTCTGATGTGACCTGGGCTGAGCTTGGGGTGTGGTGGGGACACTACAACTTGGAGTGGGGTATGACTAAAACCCTGGGTGCAAGGGCTTTGTAGAGTCAGGACGTGGGGCCCTGGAGAGGCCCTAGACAACAGTGGTCTTCCCTACACAGCCTGCCTGACCTTCCACTCCCATCTGCTCCTGTCTATAGCTTGTGCCTCTTGTCTTCTTCAGGCACCTGGGGAAACTCCTACATGGCAGCAGATTTAATGAATTCCTGAGAGAAGATGCCCTTGGTGAAACGTGCCAACCGTTACCTGCTAGAGTTGACAGAGCAAGTAGGCAGCCTTTGGAGGACATGTTTGTCACCCCTTCATCCTCCCTGGTTTCCCAGGCTCCTTCAACTGAGTACCTCACTCCTCCAAACTCTACCTTGTCACCAGGTCTGAAGAATTTCCCGGTGTCTCCTGGGTCACAGTCACCCCTGAGGGCCTCTTCACCACCAAGGCCTTCAGTTCCTCCAGGATGCCTTTCACCCCAGCCATCTTCACTCTCCTCTTCCCTATTGCATTCTCCTGGTCCCATCGCCTCCCCGATACCTCTGCCAGACCCCGTCCTGGCTCTTCCTCAGCAGGATTCGTCACCTCTCCCACTGAGGACCATGCCACAGAGCTCCTCTCCACCCAACCACCGCTCGTTGCCTTCCCCTGTCCCAGCAATTTCACTTCTTGGTCACTCAGGCTGTGCCATCTCAGCCCTCCCCGAGTGTCGGGAGCCTCCTGGAGCCTTGTGCCACTCCAGCTTATCCAACAGTGAGGTCCAGGGAGGTCACCTTGTCCCCCATACACCAGCGGCCTCATTCCTGGCAGACACCAACCCCACACAGGTAGAGAGTAGTTCCCATTTCCTCAATCCTGATGTCCAGAAGGTGCTGGAAATACTCATCAGCAAGAAAGTTCAACTGAAGATTTGTAAGAACTCTAAAGGGGAGGGGCAAGACAGCCCCTGTATTCTCTGGGGAATGTGTTAAAGTCCCTGGGCAAAGATCAGGACCCTCTCACCCTGAGACCTTTCTGGAATACAAAAGAAGAAGCAGAACATCTTCCTGCTTTGCCACAGTTCCCCTACCTGAAGATCTTGGTGGGGGGAACCCAGTGCAACAGAATGGGAGCCAGCTTTTCTGGGGCCTCCCAGTTCTACACAGTTTGTCCCTGGTGGATAACACCAGAGTGCCTGATACCTCGCTACCATTTTCCACCATTTTATTCAATGGACTCTGTAATTATGTCCCAGCACAAATTCAATCCAATGTTTCTCCACAACTGTTTCCTCCTCTGCCCTTAGTCCACCATGTGACCGAGCCCCACACATTCGCTCCAGCCCTGCCTTCATCCCAGTCCCCATCTGTGTCTCAGAAGCAGACCCTGCAGCATATTCCATCTCTCCCAGTTGATTCTTGCCATTCGCCTCAATCCAGGGTCCAGAAAGTTTCTAGGCTTAAAGATCAGAAAGGGAAGTAAAATCCTATAGCACGTACTGTTCAACACATAGGACATAACTTTTTGATGGAGCCAGAGGGAAAGAGAGGTTTTCCTCCTCTGGTCAAATGATCTCAAAATGTCTTTAGCCAACCTGGTGACAAACATGGGGCCATCGAGGAACACAAGTCCCCTGGCAAGCTTCCAGTTGATATTACCTACTTTAAGATCTGGGAACAACCAGAGGAACACCTTCAAATAACTATGATGTCGGGTTGTCCCAGAAGGTTCCCCTCTCTCTGGACAGTGAAAAAGACCCAGGAACAAGGCAGGCAAAGGAAAATTGTGGACCTTCCCAGATTTCAGTGACTTCAGACAAAAGCAGTCAGTCATACAAAAGACCATGTCAGAGCTCCCAGAAATATACCAGGTAGGGAAACACTCAAGCGATGACCTAGAGAGGGCCTCAAAGACCTATCCAAGGTTCTAGAAAACTCCCCGGTGAATGTCCTAGAGTCCTTCTGTGATCCAGTATCGCCAAGCAAGTGGTTGAGACTCCCAAGAAGTGATTCAGGCAAAGATCCCAAAAGCAGTGCAGAGAAGAATTTAGAAGACAAAGAGCATCTGTCCAGGTGGGGAGGTTGAGCACACAGGGGGACGAATCCCTGTGGGCACTGATCATTCCACCCTTACTGTGGACCATGCCTGTGACCGTGCTGGAAACTCAAACATCCCCATGAAAACTGGGAATGAACCATCCTTGTGGGGCCAGCAGTATGGCAGGAACACCCAGGACCTCTCTGTCCTTGATGCTGGGACTCAGCAGAGGCTGGAAGCACATCTGAAAAGGTTCTGTGTGAGACACAGGTGGGGCCTGGCCTTCAAGGTCATCAGGGTCATTTTGAGACTGAAAAAAGCTCACACCTCATTGCTTGCACAGCCTGCCTCTTCCTCTTTAGCCTCCCATAGCTCCAAGGCTGACTCCACCTGCCAGGATGTCTATTTGTAGGGAGAGCCATCTCAGATAATTGTGAAGGTGAGAGCAACATGCCAGTTATCAAAATGCAGGGTCCTGTCACTGATCACTGTTTGAAATTCCTGTTGAAGAATCAGCCTGGTGACTACCATGGGCCCTCAGAAGCTGCACCAACTGGACAGGAGACGAGCCTGACTGTTCAGCCCCACATGTACTGCCCTGAGAGTAGAGCCCGGTGTCCTGATCCTGTCTCCAGGCCAGGAAGAGGCAGCGCTGGTCCACGTCCAATCTCAGTAATGGACAGACATCCACAGGAGAGAGGAGGTGTGGTCTCCGGAGACCCCTCCCATCAAGTGTTGACAGAGGAGATGAATGTAGGCTCTCCATGGTCAAGGGCCAGAGACATCCAGATTCCACCTTGCCCCGCGTTACACATGTTACTGTTTGTGCACATCCTTCTTTCTGAATAGTGCAAAGGTGAGTTCAGGCCTCCTACCCGGCCTGGCTGACAGCACTCACTTCTCACCATTGTCACAGTCACTCATCCCCAATCACTCCCCTCTTCAAGAGTTAATAAAGCCGGGTTCAACCTTGGATCAAGGCCTTTGTCTGGTTAGCCATCGCCCTCACTGGACTGGGGACCCCTTGGCTCCCCACAACTACAAATATGCCTTAGTGTCTTTATTGTCACCATGAGTTACACTGGTAGTCGTAGACTGGAATTAACTAGCTAGGATTCCAAGAACTTTTCCATGTGATTAGAAATAGATACTTCCTGAACAGCAATGAGGTCTGGGAAAGGCTTTCAATAAATTGGGATATCTAGCTTTTTGTTTCTGAGTTCTTTGTGTTTTTGGCATTATGTCTTTATTGATGTACAGGTATTTTCCACCTGTGGACTGTCTCTGCACTCATTTCTTTTGCTATGCAGTTATTTCATGTAAATGCATATGTCTATTTTTGCTTTTTTACCTGTGGCTTGGAGTTCAATCAATGAAATCATGGAATTTCTTCCTATGTTTTCTTAGGCATACCTTTCATGAGAATTCTATTATTTTATTGGTTATATTATAACAAAATTAATAAAAGAAATAAAATGAGTAGTTCATGCTTTAAGTCTGTGATTAAGACTCAATAGTAAATCAGGTTTTGTGAGCTCAGCATAAAATCTTTTTTTAGATGTTTTCACATTGCAATACCACCTAAAGAATCTAGTTAGAAATGTCTTTTAAGACCCAGAGTTTTTCCTAATTAGTATGTCTCCTTAAGATATTTTAGATCTCTCCTTAAACAGATTGCTTTTAAATTCCAAAATTCAAATAATATGATAAATAGGAAGAAATCTTGAACTAGCCCTACATTTAAATCTGTGGCTTAATGAATCAATGTTTTCTTTGGACACACAAAATTTTTTATATGAAAGGTTTATACAATATTTTTTAATCTTATTGGTACATTTTCAGGTATACAGGATAATTTCATTCATTCTAGGGCATTTGCTCCTGAACATAGTGTATCTTTTTTGCTCCATTTTTCTCTTTCTTTGCTTTCCTTTCAACCACATTTTCCCTCCTTATTTACAAAACTTTATTTTCATTCTTAACTTCTCTTTTTTTCTTTTTCCTTTGTCTTCAGTTCCCCCCTTTCCAAGTTCCTCTTTTGAATATTTTCTTCCTACTTCACAATCTCTGTTACACATATTGCTCCTTATCTATGTTAGTGTTTTTTCACACCAGACAAACCATGAGATATTTGAATGTGTGTGTTTGGTTTATTTCCCTTAATAGCATAGTCTCAAGGTCCATCCAATTACCCAGAAATGTCTCAGATTGATCCTTCGTGGTAGAATAATATTTCATTGCATTAAAAACTCACATATTCTTTATTCATTTAGTGGATGATGGACATTTGGACTGTTTCTTTTTTTTTTAATTTTACTTTAAAGAGAATAAAACAAAAGAGGGCAGTACAGAGCAGATCAGAATAGGACAACATAGGCAACACAGTACTTTACGTTAAGACAAGCAGACATCAACAGTAGCTATCACAATATCTCTTTCTCTGCTATAGTTGAGCATAGTTTCAAATACAATAATATCAAACATAACAAAATAGTATAAAGCCATTCAAAGTGAAAGAATTACAGGTCTTTCTGAATTGAATAACAGAAAATGATCAATGGGTACTATAATATCTCATTTTCGATAGAAAAATTTTGTTTAAACTATCACACATATTCAAATCCCAATAAGACACAATGTGATAGAGAGAACCAATGGTAGTAGAAGCATGGTAGGACTTCTAAGAAGGACAATATTAAATTAGCAACAGCTGTCATAATGTTTTGTTTTCTTCAAAACAGCTGTTCATACTGTCATGCATGATATAGTCAAACAAAACAAAATAAAACCATTCCAACTGATGAATGAAAACACTGAAAGTCTTCATAGCAATGAAATGGGACATCATGATTACCATAAAATCTTATATACTCTTACCAACTCTCATACTAGGGAGACTATACAGTATTTGCAGATGTGAGCTTGGTATATTTCACTTATGAGTATGGTCACTATTGTATAAAAATGCCACAACTTTTTAATCTATTCCTCAGTTGATGGGCACCTATGTTGTTTCCAGGATCTGGCTATTACAAATTGTGCTGCTGTAAACATGGGTGCACATATGTTACTGTGGTATGATGTTTTCAGTTCTTCTGGGAATATGCCTAGAAGTAGAATAGCTGGGTTAATTGGGACTTCCAAACCCAGCTTTTTGAGGAATCTCCAGATTGACCTCCACAGTGGCTGCACCAGTCTACACTCCACCAACAGTGCAGAAGAGTTCCTTTTTCCCCACAGCCTCTCCAACACTTGTTGTTGGTAGTGTTTTCTATCCTGGCCATTCTTTCTGGAGTGAGATGGAATCTCAGTGTGGTTTTAATTTGCATTTCTCTCATGACTAATGATGATGAACATTTCTTCATGTATTTATTTGCCATTTGTATTTCTTCATCTGAGAAC
>PVJX010013631.1:0-25812 GCA_004027295.1 Dolichotis patagonum | reverse complement strand
GGATCTGATTTTTTTAAATTCTTTATAAGTTCAAGACAGAAGTCCTTTGTCTGAGGAACTGTCTATGAAGATTTTTTCCCAATTTGTGGGTTTTCTTTTCACTCTATTGGAAAGCTCTTTTGACATGCAGAAACTCTTTAATAAGATGTGGTCCCAGTTATTGATTCTGGGAAGTATTTCCCGTGTAGTTTGGTTCTTGTTCATGAATTCTCTTCCTACCCCTATATCTTTGAGATTTTTACCTACTTTGTCTTCCAGCTGTTTTAGTGTTTCTGTTTTAATATTTTGATCTTTGATCCATTTAGATTTTAGTTTAGTATATGATGATAGACATGGGTCTAGTTTTAGTCTTTGGCATATGGATAGCCAATTTTTCCAGCACCATTTGTTAAAGAGACTGTCGTTCTTCCAACAAGCATGTTTGGCCCCTTTATCAAAGATAAGGTGGTCTATTCCAATCTATTCCACTGATCTTCAGATCTCTTTTTATTCTAGTACTATGATTTCAAGTCGGGGATTGTGATGCCTCCTGCCTTGCCTTTGTTGCTTAGAATTGGCTTTGCTATTCTAGGTCTCTTCTGGTTCCAGATGAATTTTAGGAGTGATTTCTCTAGATCTATGAGGTATGTTAGTGTTATTTTGATTGGGATTGCATTGAATCTGTCTAGTAATTTTGGGACAATGGCCATTTTTACAATGTTTGTTCTTCCTATCCATGAACAAGGGATGTCTTTCCATTTTCTGAGGTCCTCTTCAATTTCCTTTTTCGGGGTAATACAATTTTCACTATATAGCTCTTTTACTTCTTTTGTGAGATTAATGCCTAAGTATTTCATTTTTTTTGGATGCTAGTGTAAAGGGTGTAGCTTCTCTTATTTCTCTCTCAGTACTTTTGTTGTTAGTGTATATAAATGCTATTGATTTTTGAGTATTGACTTTGTATCCAGCTACCTTGCTGAATTTATTTATTATATCTAGGAATCTTTCAATAGAGTTTTGGGAGTCTTGTATGTAAAGTATCATGTCATCTGCAAATAATGATAATTTAACTTCCTCTTTTCCTATCTTTACTCCTTTTATTTCTCTTTCCTGTCTTATTGCTCTGGCTAGTATTTCCAGTACTATGTTGAATAGCAGTGGTGATAATGGACATTCTTGTCTGGTGCCTGATTTTAAGGTAAAGGCTTTCAGTTTTTGACCATTTAACATGATGCTGGCTGTTGGTTTGTCATAGATGGCCTTTACCATATTGAGATAAAGACCTTCTATTCCATTTCTCTGTAAGGTTCTTATCATGAATGAGTGTTGGACTTTATCAAAAGCTTTTTCTGCATCTATAGAGATGATCATGTGGTTCTTGCTTTTGGCTCTATTGATATGGTGGATTACATTTATTGTTTTGCATATGTTGAAACATCCCTGCATTCCTGGGATGAATCCCACTTGGTCATGGTGTATAACCATCTTGATGATTTGCTGCATCCTGTTTGCCAGTATTTTACTGAGAATTTGTGCATCTATGTTCATTAGGGAGTTTGGCCTATAGTTCTCTTTTTTAGTTGAGTCTTTCTCTGGTTTTGGTACTAGAGTGATATTTGCTTCCAGGAATGACTTAGGAAGAATTGCTTCCCTTTCAATTTCATTGAAGAGTTTCAGGAGTGTTGGAATTAAGTCTTTGTATTTCTTCTACAATTCTGCAGTGAATCCATCTGGGCCTGGGCTCTTCTTTGTTGGCAAGCACTTAATTACATTTTAAATTTCAATAATATAAATTGGGTTATTCAGCAGTTTTACATCTTCCTGATCCAGCTTTGGTAGTTCATATGTATCTAGGAATCTGTCTATTTCTTCAGTGTTATCGAACCTATGAGCATAGAGGTTTTCAAAGTAGGTGTTGATGATCTTCTGTATTTCCACAGAGTCTGTGGTAATTTCACCTTTTTCATTCCTTATTGCATGAATTTGAGTTTTTTCTTCCCTTTTTTAATAAGGTTGGCTATGTGCTTATCAATTTCATTTATTCTTTCAAAGAACCAACTCTTTGATTCATTGATCCTTTGTACTCTGTTCTTAGTCTCTGTTGCATTAATTTCTGCTCTGATCTTTATAATTTCCTCCCTTCTTTTGGCTTTCGGCTTGGCTTGTTCTTCTTTTTCTAGATGCTTGTGTTGTAGCATCAGGTTGTTTATTTGTGTTTGTTCTGTCTTCCTGATGTGGGAACTCAATACAATAGATTTTCCTCTTAGGACTGCTTTCATTGCATCCCACAAAATCTGGTAAGTTGTAGCTGTGTTTTCATTTACTTGTAGATATTGTTTAATTTCTTCTTTAATTTCCTCTGTGACACACTGATTGCTCAAGAGTGTATTATTCAGTTTCCATGTGTTTGTAGGTTTTTTGCAATTTCTTTTACCATTAATTTCTAGTTTGGTGGCACTATGATCCGATAACATGCATGGGATAATTTCAATTCTTTTGCATTTACTTAAATATGTTCTGTGGGCTAGTATATGGTCTATTTTAGAGAATTTCCCATGTACTGCTGAGAAGAAGGTATATTCTGATGTTGTTGGATGGAACACTCTGCATACATCTATCAAGTCCATTTGTTCACAGGTTTGATTCAGTTCTGTTATGTCTTTGCTGATTTTCTGTCTAGTTGATCTGTCCCTTTGGATCACTGGTGTGTTAAAGTCTCCTGTTATAATTGTATTATTGCTTATTTGATTTTTCATTTCTGTTAGTATTTGCTTTATATAGCTGGGTGCTCTGGAATTTGGTGCATATATATTTAAGATTGTTATCTCTTCCTCTTGAACTTTTCCCCTAACTAGTATGTAGTGACCTTCTTTATCTCTTTGGATCATTCTTGGTTTGAAACTCACATTGTCTGCAAACAGGATGGCTACTCCTGCTTTTTTTTGGTTTCCTGTTGCATGAAGTATTGTTTTCCATCTTTGACATTCAGTCTATGAGTGTCCTTTTGGGTTAGATGGGTTTCTTGTAGACAGGATATGGTTGGATGTTGTTTCTTGATCCATTCTGCCAGTCTGTTTCTTTTGAGTGGTGAGTTGAGGCCATTTACATTAATGGTTGTAACTGTTACATATTGGTTTATTGTTGACATATCATCTTTCTGCTGTTGTGTCTTTAGCTTTCCATTCTGTTTAATTATCTGCCTTGCTTGGTGGTTTTATCCCATGTGTATCTAGAATATCTTTCAGTATTCTTTGTAGGGTTGGTTTGGTGTTCATAAAGTTCTTCAGCTGTTCTTTGTCATGGAAGTATCTTATTTCTCCACGCATTTTGAAGGACAGTTTTGCAGGGTATGTCAGTCTGGGTTGGAATTGGTTTTCCTTTAGGATCTGAAATACTTCACTCCATGTTCTTCTTGATTTCATTGTTTGTGCTGAGAAGTCAGTTGTGATTCTGATAGGTTTTCCTTTATAGGTGATCTCTCTTTTCTCTCTAACAGTTTTTAGTATTCTATTCTTATGTTGGATTTCTGGGATAGTGATGATTATGTGTCTGGGTGTAGTTTTATTTTGGTTATGGCTGTTTGGAGTTCTATATACTTCACTTATCCAGATGTCTGTTTCTCTTCTCATGTTTGGGAAGTTTTCAGCTATTACTTCTGTAAATATCCTCTTGATATCATTTGGGCTGTCCCCTTCTTTTTCATTCATCCCTATTAATCTTATGTTACTTTTCTTTGCATCATCTTGCAGGTGTTGAATTGTTATTTCCTGATTCTTTGTTTTTTTTAAAAGATCTTGTCTTTCCTGCTCACTGGCTGCAATCTTATCTTCGAGGTCTGAAATTCTATCTTCACTTTCATTGAGGTGGTTTTGGCAGCTTTCAATAGCATTTTAGATTTCCTATATATCTCTTTGAATTTGCTTTATGTATTCTGTTTGTGTTCATTCAAGGATTCTATCTGTTTGCTTTGTTCCTCTAATTTTTTAGCTATGTCTTCACTAGATGTGTTCACTATTTCTTTCACTATTGTTATCAATTCTTCTTTTACCTGGGCAAGTATTTCTGATTTGAATTTCTCCATAGCTTTCCCTAGCTGCATCTTTATTTCATTTGATATTTTTTCAGACATTTCAGGTGCATGGCTTCTTTTTTCTTCTATGTACATGGTTTCTAAGCTTTCTTGGGGTAGGCTGGAGCTTTGAACCTGCCTTTTGATCTTTCCTTTTGTCATTTTTCTATATTTCCTTGTTATGAGCGGTGTTCCAAAGCTTCCTCTGGATATGTGGTGAATTACTTATTGCACCCTCAGTTCCTGGAGCAGTGGTGGCTCCCCTACTGGCTCTTGGCTCCCTAAATTAAAAGGTGGAAGCTGGGCCTCGTAAACTGGGGCCCACAGAACCTCGGGCCACAGTCCTGTGTCCTAGAGTGTGAGTATGAACTCAACCACCAGGAGTGCTGGTTTTAAGCTTTCCCCAAGCCAGCCCACACCAGGCCATCAGGCCACCAGCCTGGCCTCTGCTTCCCAAACTGGGAGAAGGCCACTGGTGTGGCGCACTAAGCTGTGGAGCTTCTGGGATTCAGTCCAGTGTACCCGGTAGCTAACCCAATCTCAATTGTCTGGAGCACAGGTCGCCAACTCTCCACGAGCCTGCCTTGGAGCAGCAGGACTCACCTCGCAGAGTCCTAACTCCCCTCTGAGGGCTCCTGGCTCCCTAAGTTTTAAGGCGGATGCTGGGTGTGGTAGACCGGAGCCCATGGAACCTCGGGCTGGGCCACAGTCCTCTGTCCCAGGCTGGTCTCCGGGAGGTTCCCTGCAGGTGAAGGGCAGGCCTACCAGTCCCAAACAGTCACGCTGAGATGCCGGTCTCCACAAAGTTCCCAATCCAAACAGACCAGGCTGAGCTGCCAGTCTCCGGGAGGTTCCCTGCTGACATTTGGACTGTTTCAAAGATTTGGCTTTATAAGTCATGCTGCTGTAAACATGGGCATGCACATAGTACTGTGGTAAGATGCTTTTAGTTTTTTCCAGAAATACCAAGAAAAGAAACAGGTCAAATGGAAATTCTAGTTTTAGTTTTTAAGGAATCTCTATATTTATTTCCACAGTGGTTTCACCACTCTACACTCCCACCAACAGTGGAGAAGGGTTCCTTTTAACCCATGGTCCTAACAACAATTGTTGTTGTTTGATTTTTTTGATAATAACCATTCTATCTGGGGATGGAATCTCAGTGTTGTTTTAACTTGTATCTCTCAAATGCCCAATGATGTCGGCATTTTTTTCATGTATTTATTTTCCTTTTCTACTTCTTCATCTGAAAACTGTCAGATTCATGTCAGAAGCCCATTCATGTCAGATGCCCATTTTTTGGACTGTTTCTTTAAATTTGGAGGCAATCTTATGTTTTTTTAGTTCTTTGTGTATTTTAAATATTAGTCATTTGCCTGAGGTATACCTGGAAAATATTGTTTTCTCAGTCTGTGGGTTGTTTCATCACTCTGTTGCTGATTTTTGTTTCTGTAAACAAGCTTTTTAATAACGTGTGATTCCCGTTGAGGATTCTCTGTGATATTTCCTGTGCTGTTGTAGTTTTGCCCATGAAATCTTCCCTTTCACCAGTGTTTTCAAGAGTTTTACTGTGGCCCTGAAGCAAGGTCAGCAGATTGCTATAGCTTCTGGTTTCAAACAGGAGCCTAAAGAGAGTTCTTTCTGTGCTCTGTTGGCCATTTCAGAACTTTGGAAATAGAATGGTCAATTCACCAGAAAGAAATAGCAGGTGGGTATGGCAGACTTTGGGGGGCCTGCAGAGGAGAGACCCTGGCACCTTGGGACCTGCACCATGCAGTTGACTTGGGGTTCCAGGAGAACAAGGAACTCTTCCCCTCTCTGGGGGTGGCTGAGAGTGTGGCTGACTTTTGGCAGCCTAAAGGAGAGAGACCCTGGCACATCAGGACCTGCATGGTGCGGTTGACTCAGGGTGCTGGGAGAACAAGGAACTCTCCCCCTCTCTGGGGGCAGCTGAGAGTGTGGCAGACTTTCAGTGGCCTGAAGGAGAGAGACCCTGGTGCATCAGGACCTGCACCATGCGGTTGACTCGGGGTGCCTGGAGAACAAGGAGCTCCTCCCCTCTCTGGGGGGGCAGCTGAGAGTGTGGCAGACTTTTGGCAGCCCAAAGGAAGGAGACCCTGGTGCATGGGGGCCTCCACTGTGCAGTTGACTCGGGGTGCTGGGGGAACAAGGAACTCCCCCGCTCTCTGGGGGCAGCTGAGAGTGTGGCAGACTTTTGGCAGCCTGAAGGAAGGAGACACTGGCACATGGGGACCTGCACTGTGCGGTTGACTCGGGGTGCCGGGAGAACAAGGAACTCCTCCCCTCTCTGGGGGGGCAGCTGAGAGTGTGGCAGACTTTCGGCAGCCCGAAAGAGAGAGACCACGGCACATCGGGACCTGCACCGTGCAGTTGACTTCTCGGCATTTTGGCTAAGATCAAGTGACTTGGGGTGCCGGGAGAACAAGGAACTCTTCCCGTCTCTGGGGGGCGACTGTGATCCTGCCTGCGTGTGGGCTGAGAATCAGACATCTCATGTCGTCCTGTCCCCCATCCCATATTCCGCATCCCCCTCCCCCCTGCCTAGCAAGTGTGAGCCAGTGAACTACACATCTTGTGAAATGATTGGCTTGTGTTATTTGGTATGAGCTCTCCATATGCAAAGATAAGGCCAACCATTTGGAAGAAAACAAGAGACAATATGACAGATAGTGAAGATCTCTGGTTGTCTAGCTTTGAAATTTATCCCTTCTTATGTCCCATTCTGTTTTTTTTTTGTGTGTGTGTTTAACTTTACTCCCTTTTAAAATAAAATAAAATTTTAAAAAAGTTTTA
Source organism: Dolichotis patagonum (assembly GCA_004027295.1). Lineage (NCBI taxonomy): Eukaryota > Metazoa > Chordata > Mammalia > Rodentia > Caviidae > Dolichotis > Dolichotis patagonum. Next base: position 18,950 of record PVJX010013631.1, on the reverse strand, counting down.
CTTATTCTATCTTCTAGAGTTTTAGTATTTATGTCTTAATATTTAGATCTTTGATCCATTTTAATTTTAGTTTAGAGCATAGCAAGAGATCTGGTCTGGTTTTAGTTTTTGGCACATGGAAAGCCAGCTTTTCCAGCACTGCTTGTTGAAGAGGCTATTCTTTTTCTAGTGAATATGTTGACTCATTTGATAAACTCATCAGATAAACTGGCTGAGAGTGTTTGGAGTTGTTTCTGGATCTTTTATTCTGTTTCATTTATCCTTGGGATATTTTTGTTTTTTTTTTTTTTCAGTACCATCATGTTTTTTATCACTGTAGCTTTGTAGTATAATTTCAAGTCAGCGATTGTGATGCACCCTGCCTTGCCTTTGTTGATCAGAATTCCTTAGGTTATTTTAGGTCTCTTCTGCTTCCTAATTTGAGAATTGTTTTCTCTAATTCTATAAGGTATCCTATAGGGATTTCAATTGCAGTTGTGTAATAAATCTCTATAACAATATTTGGAATATGGCTATTTTCACTGCATTGGGTCTTCTTAGCCAAGACAAAAAAAATACCTGTTGATTTTCTGATATCATTTTTCAGAGTACTGTAGTTTTAAATGTAAATGCCTTTTACTTCCTTCATTGGATTGGTTCCTAAGTATTTCATTGCTTCCCTTTTTGAGTGTTATTGTGAGAAAGAAGTTATCCCTAGCTTCTTTCTCAGTGGATTTGTTGTTTGTGTACAGGAATGCTGTTTTTGTTAGTGCATTGACTTTGTATTCATCTATGCTACTGAATATGCTTATTAAATATGAGAGTTGTTGCGTAGAATTTTTGAGATCTTCTATGTAGTGTATGACATCATCTTCAAATAAAGATAAGTTAAATTCTTCCTTTCCTATCCTTATTCTTTTTTTCTGTTATCTAGTTTCTCTGGCTAATGCTTCCAGAACTATGTGAATACGAGCAGTGACACTGGACATCCTTGTAGTAGGACTAAAGGAGAAACATTTCATTCTCTAGCAATTCCTCAGCAGTGCTACTCCTCCAATTTCTTCATGAAATAATTATTATCTGAAAGTTTCTGCTTCACAAATTTACTTACTGTCAATTAATTTCTAGGACACTTCAGATTCCATGAAAGCTGGGGTGCTGCTTATCTGTTCTGCTGCCATATCCCCAGTGACTGGGATGGTTCCCAGCTAATATATGCAGCCTGTTTGAAGTATATACTGAAAGTTTAAATTAAAGGCATTTGTCCCAGTAAAAGACAATGCCAGCTGGATGTGGTGGCACATGCCTGTAATTCCAGCACTTGGCAAGAGAATTACTGTGAGTTCAAGAGCAGCTTGGGTTACAAAGTGAGCTCAAGTCCAACCTGAAATGCAATTGAGATCCTGCCTCAAAAAAGACAGAAAGAAAAAAATGACAATGCCATGATAGTGCTCCAAATTCTCTCTCTTGCCACAAAATATCCTATCACTTTTCTTTTTATGTGTGTCCTTTGAGGATTTATTCAGTTTTGTATATTCAGTCTTGTGAATTTTTAATTTAGTGATTTCACTCTTAAGACCTGGTAACTGAACAATGTTGAAATTAATCTAAAAGATCACACAACATTTTTAATCAAAGCTCACAAAGCTAAATCAGTATGAAATGAATTTTAGCCCTATGTCTGAGTCTATGTAATGCAAGAACACATTGTGTGGGAAAGCAGTAGTTGTAAAGCAGAAGCATAGAATGTGTTAAATGCCCTGTCAAATAGCACACATTCCAGAATAGCCCAGGGCTTGGGTCACAGCTTCACCAGAAGAATCCGGGTGTCTGACTCTTCCCACTATACCATGGGACCAACAGCCAGTGTGGGGGAAATCCCAGCACTCAGTAGCCAGCCCTTTACCACCATTTTTTTGTCTTCTGGTCTTTTTCCTTTTCCTCCTTCTTCCTCTTGTCTTATTTTTCTTTCTTTCCTTATTTTTTCCTTTTCTTTGTATTTTTTCTTTTTCTCTCACTTTTCTAAATAACTGTGGAGAACTCCAGCCACAAAAATCTAATCCTGTCTCCCAAAGTCAAAGAATCAGTTCACAAAGTCCCACAAAGACTCCTTTATTGTTTCTTTTCAACTCCAGTCTTTAGTTTCCCAAACCTTGAGTGATCACTCTTTGTTCTCCAGCCTTGCTTCTATTTCCTGTCCAATTATCTTTGCTTTACATATTACCCTCCCTCTATCTCCCCATCACAGGGTAAAACTGTGCTACCAAGGGGAAACACTTTGCATACAAGCTATAAATTGATGACTGGTTCTGTTATATAGCCGTAGACATTGTTCTCTCATTCTAAAGCACAAAAATCAATAGTTACCACCATTTGTCAGTGTTAGGTTTTTGACACAACAAGAAGATATAAAATAAATATAGCCTTTATTCCAATGATGTCGTGAGAAGACCATGACTATAGACAGCCTGGCATTCTCTGACCGGAACGTGTGGTAGGGGATATACATTATAACCTTTGACTGGCATGGCACTTAGGGCAGGCATTGATGATGCACAAATTACTGATTGGGACCCCTTTTCACACCACTGGGAAAGGAAAAAAGAAGCTGTCACAGGGGAAGGAGGAGGTGACCTCAAGGTAAACAAGCTGTTTGGTCCTGCCTCCTATCCCAGCTTATTCTAGGACAAAATGCTTTCGTTCCATCTTTTTATTGTTAGGAAAAGGGTGAAGTCTCTCTCTTACTACTTCCTGCTGAAAAGGGGCACCACACTGGGGATTAGGAAGGTTGACGGGATGATGGTTGATGCCCATGTAGAAGCTGGTACCAGGTGTTTTAACCAGGACAATTTCATCATTGGTGCATGCCTGCATCTTACACTGCAAAAAGAAAGAGACAAGGTGCTATGAGGAGGAAGGCCACTATCATATATAAAGACCCAGAGGAGGTAAAAGGAAAGGTGCCTTTGATTTAAATATGCCATTTTATCAGGACCACAGTGAGGTAGAATTCTGAAAAATAAGTGTGGGGTTAGGACAAGTGAAGTTATGAAAGGTATTTATTTTCCCCATCTTAAAGGGTAAAAATTAGAAGTGTAGGCAGGTAGGGCTTGTCTCTGGTCCAGAAGTCGAGCTGGAAAGAATAAGAGGGGTGGGGAGAGCCATGGCTGTGTCACTATAAGGGAGATATGAGCTTAGGCCCTCAGGGGTCTCATGTTTTATTAAACAGCTGAGGGTAGAAAGAACTAAGACAGTTGTCACGTAAAACAGCATAAAGACGATCTTATGCATGATGGGGGAGTCTTTAGGAAAGACTGTCAAGAATCCTGCTGTAAAAAAAATAATTAATAAAATGTAAGGAATTAGGAACCAAATTGGATAGCAAAACATGATTTAGCCCAAGAGTTGTGGCTGTGAGGCCTTGGTGAGACAGAGATGACCACTCAGGATGGTTAGATTCAGGGTTGGGAGGGCACCGCTTAGCTTGCATGATGTGGAACCAGAATGGGAGTTTAGCAACTTTGACCACTGCTGGGGTTGACAAGAAGACCAGGTAGGGGCTGATCCACCTTGGATGTAGTCCTTGGATGATTTTCTGTAACAGGACTTTATTAACTATATCAGCAGTCTCCCTGGTTGTGAGAAAGGCTTTTATCTATCCTGAAAATGTACAAACAAATGTGAGAAGATATTTGAGAGTTTTGTGGCAGGGCATGTGTGTAAAATCTACCTGCAAGTCCTGACCAAGGGTGTGTCCACTAAATTGATGAATAGGAAAGGAAGGGGGTAGCATGTGTCCATGAGGAGAGGTTTTACTATAGAGATGACAGGTCTAAGTTGTTGAGATCTCAGAGTGTCTGGGTCAGTTTACATAAACATAATGGTATCCTGACAATTAGGGTGCAAAAAAGGCATCTTTAACATCTACGACTGTAAAGTGAGTGGTGGAGGGAGGGATATGAGAGAGCATGGTACAACGGTTTGGCACCACTGGGTGGATTGGGGTAACAGTATTATTGATTATCCTAAGGTCTTGCACTAGATGGTGAGACCCATCAGGCTTGAGTACCAGGAGAATGGGAGTATTATAGGGTGAATGGGTAGGTTTAAGAAAACTATTGTCTAAAAGGCACTTGATTATAGGTTTAAGCCCCTGTAAATGTTTGGTAGCTATGGGATATTGGGGAATGCAAGGAAAAATGGAAGGCTCCCCAAGATGAATTAAAATAAGCATGGCATGGGTAGTGCCAGTGGGATTGGAGGTATCTCGGACGATGGATCACCCAGAGAGGAAAATCTTTACCTAAAAGGGGTGTGGGACCTGTTGGAATTGCTAGGAAGTTATGGGTAAAGAAGAGAGTCTGGAACCTGCATAGAATAGGCCCTGTCTGCAAAGGCTGCATAGGTTGGCCATCAACACCCACTACAGAGACTGAGGACTTAATACAATTGCCTAAAACCTTAGGAAGAATATTATATATGGCCTTTATGTCCACAAGTACAGACAATGTATTACCTGAGACCTCCAGTGGGACTTGGGGCTCTTAATGGGGGCCCCGAACCCCATCAGTCATTAGCAGCAGGTCCAAGTATATCAATCAGTGATGAATCCAGTGGTGATGCAATCTCCTGTGAGAGCAAAGAGTCAGAGGATGGCTTATCCACTCTCTTGCAGCTAGAACAGTTGCTCTTCCAATGACCCTTGAGATTGCAATATCGGCAAGGCCCCAAAGGAACGTCAGGGTTGGGGCACTCTCTTGCCCAGCGTCCCTCTTTGTTGCACTTGAAGCATGGTCCAGGAGGGGCTCAAGCACCTCCACCTTGTCTTGGTTTACCTGTCTCAGAGCTCCAAGTATCACTGCTAAAAGATCAGATTGTTATTTTTCCTTCCAATTTTTATCTCTGTTGTTGAAAACACAAAAATCCACATTAAGAAGGTCTCCCTGTGGGGTTGGAGGGCCAAGTTTAGCCTTTCATCTTTGGATCTGGCCCACAGAGGAGGGTATCTGTCCTCCAGAGTCACAAGACATCTGGTTTTTATCTTGGGTAGATATACAGCTTTAAGTCTAAAGGAGACAAAGGCAAACAATCAATTATTTATACAGGAGTCAAATAATAGAATCAACAGGGTATTTATGAGTATAATTTTAGTAATGGCTTCCCATAAGGAGGATATGGATAAGGTCCAGGGAGTTTTACAAATTGACATGTCATTTTAAGGCTTTACAATTGTATAAGTATCTCCTGTGCTGTTGGACTGTCTAATGCCATCTGATTTTTGGAGGATGGCCTGTTTTATTAATTTTACCTTTTTATTTAGGAGAGACAGATCGCTGCAGTGTCATTTAGAGCTTGTTGAATATAGTTAATTATGGCCCCAATATGCATCATATAACTTTTTTGTGGAAAATATCTGGTGGATCCCAGCAAAAGAAATCCAAAAGGAATTTATAATTATCTCTTAATTTTAGTTGTTGAGCATCCAGATGATTGATAACAGTACAGTTCAGTAGAGGCATTAAGCTTAATGTAGAACTTTAAATGGAACTATTATTTTGTATTAACCATGGGTGTCTTTAACATTTGAGCACTGAAGAAATTTGTGACATTGTTTGCACTGTTCACTATTTAAGCATCTATAAGTATAACATATATTATTTGACTGGTGACCTTGTGTTGGTCTGACTTGAATCTCCTGGCTGGAGCATAAGGAAAAGGCAGATGTCTGGATCTGAAAGAAAACACTTGTCATCATAAACAATCTCAATTCTACATTTGAAGGCATGAATACACCATCAGATCAGCAACAATGAATTGTCTCAGCCATATGAACTTTAGTTGGGGTGTTTCCCATAAGATTATTGAGATTATTGGGGCCTTCAATTAATAGATAAGAGCTGGTTAAAGTTACCAGGTGGCCACTTTCTTATTTATCAATTGAAGTCCTGTCCAATGTCTCCTCACCCCAAGGGATTCTGTTTAACCAGTTTTAATATTTTAATCAGCTGGTAACCAAGGTGGATACATGCTTTTTAAATGCACAACCCAAATAAACCTTGATTAAATGAGCTGAAAATGTAAAAGAGGAGGAAAAAATTGTTGAGCTCAAATAAAAGGAACAGCTGTTTACAGAGCAGGCAAATGGACAGGCAGAGACAGATGATCTGTACAGTATAAACATACTGGACAAACAGACAACAGATATATCAATTGACAATTATATTCCAAATTTAGAGTGCACTCAAATATATTTGGCCAGTTTGAGCTATAATAAATAGACTAGTGTGAACCTTTTTGTCTGTGATCCACTTTTCTTTTTTTTGAGCAGCTTGCCACAGCTGAGCTTGCTCTTGTGAGATGAAGGTGATGTTCAGAATCACATAAATAGCCTTGAAATGTAAACCATAACAATTAGTTATAAATTTAAAATTTTTAATTTAATTCTGTGAACAGAGAAGCAACCTAATTTATGGCTAATCTGAGATAGGTCAGAGAGGGAGAGGGGTACATGTATATTAATTAATCTCTTAGGCCCAACCTGTTCCCAAAGAGAGAGTAGAGACTGGGGCTGAGAAGGCTGTGGAGTAGATGGCCAATGAGCAGCCAACCACTCCGCAGGCATGTGTGGACAATTACCCAAAGTTTGGCTACAAAGCAGTCACTTGTCACCATGCAACAAGGAAACACAGACTGTTGGCTAGTTACTGTGCGACCCACAGCAGCTTAGCTGCTGCAGGTAACACAAAACAAGGGGCCACAAAGTGGCACCCATTGACCCAGAGACCTGTCACAAGATGGTGGTCACTGTCACATGTCAGAGGGCCACAAGATGGCAGCCTTCCTCCACGGGAGCTGTGAGAGAACAGCGCAGGGGGTAAGGGAACCTCTGGCTGAGTAAGCTACAGGATTTGGTCTGGGAGATATAGGGGAGAGTTATAAGACAGAGTGAGAGAAACACATGTCCTCAGAGTAAAAAAGGCCTAAAAATGATGGGTTTCTGCCAACTTGCCACCACTGTGAGAAATGCATAAATAAAAGATAAGGTTTTTGATTTTTATAGCCTTTTTGTGGCCAAGAGCACAAAGGTTATGAACCAGGCACCCCAGAGGTGTGTTTTTCCAGGGACTGGAAATGTTGATTTGACCAAATTATAAGTGAGCTGAATAAAAACAATGTAGCCTCAGGATGTTAGAGCTTTAGCTCTCCTCCAAGGAATGTGAAAGCTGTCCTGGATCACATCTATCAAAAGAGGTTATCACGTAATTTGAAAGTGTGAGACGTAAAGTCCCAAAACCCATTCTCCCAGCCGTCACTGGAAGATTTCGGGGCGGGGTCCCAAGGAACAAAAAGGACAGTTTTGCCTCAGGCTGTCCGGCCTAAGGATCATGAAAACTGCCATCTCTGTCCATGGGACGGCAAGGATAGGTTTTCTGACCACAAGCTTGAGGATTTTAGGAACTGAAACAGAAAACTCCACATGGTAGCTCACATTTGATGAGTGAGGAGGGCCTTTGTTGCATGTGGATTAGCAGCAGCAAGTAAACAGCCCGGAGGAAAACACGGTGGCCCTTAGGCAGGGTTAGACAACTGGAGCTAACATTCTCTGCCATCCGAGTCACAACACAATTATGTTAGGTGTTCGGCGCAATAAGAAAGAAGATATAAAATAAAAGTAGCCTTTATTCCTAGAATGTGGAGAGAAGTCCATGACTATAGACAGCCTGGTATTCTCTGACCAGAACATGTGGTAGGGGGTATACATATAACCTCTGACCAGCGTGGCACTTAGGGCAGGCATTGATGACACACAAGTTACTGATTGGGACCCCTTTTTGCACCACTGCGAAAGGAAAAAGGAAGCTGTCACAGTGGAAAGAGGAGGTGATCTCAGGGTAAACAAGCATTTGTTCCCACCTCCCATCCCAGCTTATTCTAGGGCAAAACCCTTTCAGTCAGTTTTTACATTGCCCTTGATGCTACAATTACTGGTAATTTTACAACTTCAGCTAGGATGATACATCTGTTGTAGTCAGGTGTTCCACTCTCTGTAACAATACTGAGAAACTCTGGGGAAATAACCTCACCAGAACCTTAAAAAAAAAGACTGGAGAATGAGCCAAACAGATTCTATCATCCTGCTCTTAATAAATTGGGATGATGGGATCTTGGGACTGACACAGACCAATAATCTCCTACACACTGAAGACATCCCTGAAGAACAGACTGCTTCCAGAGAGGCCTTGATATTAGTCATATAGTTAATTACTATAAAAATTCATGGAACCCCAGGCAGCTGGCTGGGGACCCACCCTGGGCAGTGGCTGTGCAAGCTCCCATGGCAGGCAGATCTCCAATGCGCACAGGACAACTCCAAATTTGGCGCCCAGTGAGCAAGACCACACCCTGCATCTGAAAAACACCCCAAGGCGCGTGAGAGGGATCGGGTGGCCTAGCGGTACTGCTCGGTGAACCCCAGGCAGCTGGCTTGTGGGGAACACACCCTGGACCCTGACTGCATGCACTCAGGCAGAGGCGGCAGCAGAATTCCAGCGTGCACCGAGAAAACTTGGAACTCTGTGCCCAGAGGAACATTGGTCTACAGCGGACTACCTGTGCTACCTTGAAGGGAGATTAAGTGCCTGTCTCACCATCACAGGATCTGGCTCCAGACAGTGTGGTAAGTATACCCCTAAAATAGAGGTGTACAGTAGCTAAATAGGGCCAGTAGTAAAGCTCCCTCCAACTAACTGTAAGACCTTGGTAAGTCTGACAAGAGTGAGGGTGACCTCTTCCTACACACAGAAAACACCAGGCAGAGTGAGGAGTGTGCTGAGGACTCCCCGAACTTGAAGAAAATCAAAAGGGCCTATGAGACACACAGACACAAAATAGGGACACAGTAGGGCCTCAGCCAATACAAACACTATAGACAGGGAGAGTTGATGACCTGGAATAACCCAAAGATAAAGTATTAACAGGAACTAAAAGCTGACCTGCATCAGTACTACTAAGCTTGTCAGCCCAGGAAGAATACAGGACTCACCTAACAGTCCCTGAAGCAGGGAGCCAGGTGACTGGCCCACCTATTCATTGTGGGACCCAGCAACTGGACAAACATCAACGCTACAGTAGGACACCAAGATACACACTACCAACAGTTCACACTAACAAGTCTGAAGAACCAAACACTAACTCAAAAGAGGAAAATGGCAAAAAGAAAAGGCAGAATGCAACCTCAAACATCCAGTGCAACAGGTGCAAATACAGGAGACACTGAACTAGAGGACCCCAAAGGTAACACACCAGGAATATCTGAAAATATAGTGAATGAAATTAAAAAACAACTCCGTGAGGCCATAGAGGAAATCAAATTAGAAGTACTCTCCCAGGTAAAGATAGAAGTAACAACCTTAGTGAAGGAGTTGCTGAGCGCAGTCAAAGAAGAAATAGAGAAAAAAGTACAGGAACATGTGAAACTGTTTGAAACCTTGAATGAACAATGTAGAAAACAAGCAGAATTCATGAAGCAAACTGAAAGAGACATCCAAGAAACAAGAAATTTGATCCAAAGCATGCAAAACCATTTAAATGAATCTAAGGATAGGATCTCGGACCTTGAGGACAGGATTGCAATTAGTGATCGTGAAAGGATAGAACTTTTAAAAATAACAAAGCAACATGAAATGACAATCCAGAAGCTTCAAGATGATGCCAAGAGCAACAATATAAGATTAATAGGCATCAGTGCCATGCTGGAGTCAATACAAATGACATATGTAAAATATTCACAGAAATAATAGGAGAAAACTTTCCAAACATGGGGAAAAAATATGATATGCAGATAAGTGAGGCATATAGAACACCAAACAGTCACAACCAACATAAATCTACACCCAGACACATAATAGTCAAGATCTCAGACATACAACATAAAAACAGAATACTAAAAGCTGTTAGAGAAAAAACACAAGTCACCTATTGAGGAAAGCCCATTAGAATCACAGCAGACTTTTCAGCACAAACCCTCAAGTCAAGACACAATTGGAATGAGATATTTTGAGCCCTGAAAGAAAACAGCTTCCAACCCAGACTGATGTACCCAGCAAAACTTTCACTCAAATTTAACAGAGAAATAAGATACTTCCATGACAAACAACAACTGAAGAAATTTACGTCCACCAAACCAACCCTATAAAGAGTGCTGAAAGACATACTAGACAGAGATAAAAATGACCACAACCCCCAGAACAACAGAAAGAAACCACCAGGTAGGACAAGAAATTAAGAGGGGAAAAGCAGAAAGCAAACTATTGGAACATAACATGACAAACTTGAGCCAGTGTATATCAGTGATATCCATAAATGTAAATGGCTTCAATTCAACTATCAAAAGAAATAGGTTGGCAGAATGGATCAAGAAACATGATCCCACAATATGCTGTATATAAGAAACACATCTGACCCAAATGGAAACTCAGGTTAAAAGTCAAAGGATGGAAAACAGTATTCCATGCAACCCAGAGAAAAGCAGGGGTAACTATTCTATTTGCAGACAATGTGAACTTCAAACCAAAATGATTAAAAGAGACAAAGAAGGTCACTACATACTTGTAAGTGGAAAAATTCAAGAGGAAGAACTAACAATTATAAATATATATGCACCAAATAAAGGAGCACCCAACTATATAACACAGATACTAGAGGATAAGAAAAACCAAATACACAAGAACACAATTATTACAGGGGACCTTAACAGCCCATTGTCACAAAGAGATAGATCAACTAGACAAAAAGCCAGCAAAGAAGTAATAGAACTGAATCATACCTGTGAGCAACTGGACCTAGTAGATGTTTACAGAGTGTTCCACCCAACCACAACAGAATACACATTCTTCTCAGCTGCACATGCATATTCTCCAAAATAGACCATATATTATCCCATAAAACAATTTTAAGTAAACGCAAATGTATAAAAATTATCCCATGCATACTATCTGACCATAGTGCACTGAAATTGGAAATTAATGGCAAAAGATATTGCAAACCTTGCATGCATACATGGAAATTAAACAACAACCTTTTGAACAACCAGTGGGCTAGAGATGAAATTAAGGAAGAAATAAAGCAATACCTACAATTTAATGAAAATGCAGAAACAACCTACTGCAATCTGTGGGATGCAATGAAAGTGGTCTTAAGAGGGAAATATATAACAATAAATTGCCATATCAAGAAAATAGAATGAACACAAATAAACAACATAATGCTCCATCTCAAGTTACTAGAAAAAGAAGAGCAAGTTAAACCCAAAGCTCATAGAAGAGTGGAAATAGTAAAGATTAGAGCAGAAATCAATGCAATCAAAACTAAAAAAACAATACAAAGAATTAATGAATCAAAAAGCTGGTTTTTTTGAGAGAATAAAGAACATTGACAAACCTGTAGCTAACCTTATAAAGAAAAAGAAAGAAAAAACACAAATTCACGCAATAAGGACTGAAAAGGGGGAAATTACTACAGATCCCATGGAAATTCAAAAGATCATGAACATCTACTTTAAGAATCTCTGTTCACATAGAGAGGAAAGCACAGATGAAATGGACAGATTCTAGAAACATATGAACTACCAAAACTCAACCAAGAAGATATAGCAATTTTGAATAATCCAATATCAGCTATTGAAATTGAAAATGTAATAAAAAACTTACCAACAAAGAAAAGCCCAGGTCCTGATGGATTCACAGCTGAAATTTAGAGAAGATTTGATGCCAATACTCCTTAAACTCTTCAATGAAATTGAAAAGAAAGCAGTCCTCCCTAGATCATTCCTGGAGGCAAGCATAACACTCATAACAAAACCAGAGAAAGACCCAACCAAAAAGAAGAACTATAGGCCAGTCTCACTAATGAACATTGATGCAAAGATTCTCAATAAAATGCTGGCAAATAGAATGCAACAAATCATCCAGAAGATCATAAATCATGACCAAGTGGAGCTCATTCCAGGAATGCAGGGATGGTTTGACATACGCAAATCAATAAATGTGATACATCATATCAACAGAGCCAAAAACGGAAAGCACATGGTCATCTCAATAAATGCAGAAAAAGCTTTTGATAAGGTCCAACACATGTTCATGATAAAAACCCTTCAGAAACTCAGAATACATGGTGTCTACCTCAACCTTATAAAGGCCATCTATGACAAACCAACAGCCAATATTATACATGGACAAAACAGACAAAAATGTCCATAAATGGACAAAAGCTAAAAGCTTTCACTTTAAATCAGGAACAAGACAAGGATGTCCACTATCACCACTTCTTTTCAATATAGTTCTGGAAACACTAGCCAGAGCAATCAGACAAGAGAGAGAATTAAAAGGAATAAAGATAGGAAAAGAAGAAGTTAAATTATCACTATTTGCAGATGACATGATACTCTCTATAGAAGACCCAAAAAACTCCACTCAAAGACTGCTAGAGGTAATAAACAAATTCAGTAGTGTAGCTGGCTACAAAGTCAACATGCAAAAATCAATAGCATTCTTGTGCACAAACAAGAAACTCACCGAGAGAGAAATTATGGAAATATCATCCTTCACAATAACATCTAAAAAAATGAAATACTTAGGAATCAACCTAACCAAGAATGTAAAAGACCTATATGCTGAAAATTATACTACACTAAAAAAGGAGATTGAAGAGGATATTAGAAAATGGAAGGATATTCCTTGCTCCTGGCTAGAAAGAACCAACATTGTGTAAATGGCCATACTCCCAAAACTGTTATACAGATTTAATGCAATCCCAATCAAAATACCATCAACATACCTCACAGATCTAGAGAAAGCAGTCCTAAAAATCATTTAGAAACAGAAGAAACCTAGAATAGCAAAGGCAATTCTGGGCAATAATGACAAGGCAGGAGGCATCTCAATTCCTGACTTGAAAATGTACTACAAAGCCACAGTGATAAAATCAACATGGTACTGGCAAAGAAATAGACATGAGGACCAATGGAACAGATTAGAAGATGCAAGTATAAATACAAAGACACTCAGCCACCTGGTATTTGACAAAGGTGCTAAACATGTTCACTGGAAGAAGGATAGCCTCTTTAATAAATGGTGCTGGAAGAACTGGCTCTCCACATGCAGAAGGCTGAAACTAGATCCATGCTTATCACTGTGCACAAAACTAAAGTCTAAATTGTTCAAAGACCTAAACATTAAAACAGAAACACTAAATCTACTGGAAGATAGGGTAGGTAGAAGTCTTGGAGACATAGGGGTAGGCAGGGAATTCATGAACAAAATGCAACCTGCACAGGAAATGCTTCAGAGAATAAACAACTGGGATCTCATACTATTGAAAATTTTCTGTACGTCAAAGGAGATCACCAGCAGAGTGAAAAGAAAACCCACAGAATGGGAAAGAATTTTAGCCAGCAACCCCTCAGACAAAGAACTTATATCAAGAATATATAAAGAATTGAAAAACATCAAGCCCCCCAAATTCAAAGACCCTCTCCAAAAATGGGCATCTGAGCTGAACACTCAGTTCTCAGATAAAGATACACAAATGGCAAATAAATACATGAAGAAATGTTCACCATCACTGGTCATTCAAGAAATGCAAATTAAAACAACATTGAGATTTCATCTCACCCCTGAAAGAATAGCTGCCATCAAGAAATCAACTGATAACAAATGTTGGCGAGGTTGTGGGGAAAAAGGAACATTGCTTCACTGTTGGTGGGAGTGTAGACTGGTGCAACCACTATGAAAATCAGTATGGAGAATTCTCAGAAAATTAGGAGTGGAAGCTCCATTCAACCCAGCTATTCTGCCCCTGGACATTTTCCCAGAGGAACTGAAAAGTTCATATCACAGTGATATATGTGCACCCATGTTCATAGCAGCACAATTTGTAATAGCTAAATCTTGGAAACAACCAAGATGCCCATCAACTGCAGAGTGGATGAAAAAGATGTGGTATTTTTATACAATGAAGTATTACTCAGCTATGAAGAAGGATGACCTCAAAGCCTTCATAGGTAAATGGAGAAAACTTGAAACTATCCTCATTAGTGAAATAAATAAGAACCATATTTATAAATATCCCATTGTGTCTCTAGTATAAAAAATAATAAGAACTGTAGGAGTAATAAAACCCAAAAAGTGTAATTGCTACTGTAAATAAGAGAAGAAAAGAAAGTGCTGTAAAGGATATAATTGCATGTATGTTTAAATGTGTAAGATGAATGACCATATTACTCTATTTGTGTTATATCATGGAGCAGAACTGTTGACAGTCTCATTGCTTGTGTGTGTACTTTGTACGTTTTAACTTTGTAACTTGAACAACTATTTCCAAGATGACAGTATGTAAGATATCAAATAATGACTTCTCAGTATTTTTTGTTCTTTTCTTTTTTTTCTTTTCCCCCTTGAAATCTTGTATTGTTGCTACCTCTTTTTCTATTTTGTTTGTTTTGTTTTGATTTGTTTTGTTTTTAAATAAAATTTTTAAAAAATAAATAAATAAATAGAAATTCACAATGATCATCACAGACAACACATTAAAAATTCTTTTCAAATATACAATGATAAAACAAAATTTAAAAATGCAATCCCAGACCTCCAGCTCACCCAGAACAACTCTAGGGCACATAGATATAGAAGAAATTGGAAGAGGCACACTTGACATGTCTGAAATGATAACAACTGAACTAAAGAAACAAGTTCATGAGGCTACAGAGGAAATCAGATCAGAAGTAATGTCTGAAGTAAAAAAGGAAATGTCCTGTAATGGACAAGTTAGCTCAGCTGCTATCATTTCAGAAACTTTATCTGGGGGTTGAGCTCAGCAGCATAAGTGCCTGCCTGGCAAGTGTAAGGTCCTGAGTTTGATGCTTGGTAAAAAAAAAGAAAACAGAAAAGAAATTTCACGTGTGCATATTTGAATTTATTCTATATCTATATTTCCTGGAATCATTCTGGTTGGCTGGATGTCTGAGATTGCATTCATTTTATATTATGGGTAACTATT
This sequence comes from Dolichotis patagonum, assembly GCA_004027295.1. Taxonomy (NCBI): domain Eukaryota; kingdom Metazoa; phylum Chordata; class Mammalia; order Rodentia; family Caviidae; genus Dolichotis; species Dolichotis patagonum. The sequence goes on along the minus strand of PVJX010013631.1, from coordinate 3,917 downwards.
TCAAAGAAAACAAGAGACATTGTGGTAATGACTGTTGACTTCCTGTTGTCTTGTTTTGAAGTCCTGTGCTGTTTGCATTGTTCTGTTTTGGTTTTCTTTGTTCTATTCTGTTTTGTTTGTTTTATTCACTTTTAAATAAAAACAAATTTAAAAAAGGAAATGTCAACATTTATAAAGTAAATGCTCAACAAGTATAGATAAGGAAATAGATGATGACAGGAGGAGGATGGAAACTGCTAAAGATCAATATGGGAAATAAATAGAATGCATGAAACAGATTCAAACAGCTATTTAGTGTTGTAGCTTGGCATAACTGACACCATATTGTGCACAGTGTCTGACCCAGAAGACTGGAAAATTACTCAAGATACGAGTCTCAGGAGAAAATCAGAATGAGCTGTACGCACAAGAGAAAAACTAACCTGCTCAATAAAGAAGCAGGATACAAGTGCCAACCAAAAATTAACGGAAGATTCCAGCTAAATTTTTTCCAACAGGATGTCTTTTTTGTAGTTTTCTATTTTAAAAGTTGTGTAACTTTCCATTTCAGTGATACTCATTTGGATTCTGAAATAGGGGTCCACGGTGGTTGCTGAGCTCAGCTAAATAAAATCCCAAATTTATCAATTTGCCTGTTGGGATTCCTATATCATCCACAAACCCACTTCCATTATCTATATAGAGAGTGACTTTATATGGTTGGGCAAAAGAAGTTGATAAATCATGTTTAACTTCAGGGTACCAAAGAGCGAAATGGTTTTTAATTTAACAGAAAATATAAGGAATAAAAAAGTCATTTCTGTTAAAGCCTCAGCTCATGATATCATAATAACTTAAACTTTTCCTGCCCAGGAAGAGAGTAGATGTACTCTTGAGCAATTCAGGCACGTGCTGGAAGTGACTTATTAACTTTTGTGGATTTAGCCTATAGTTGAGTACCATGATTTCAAGATAATAGTGACAATTGTGATTCTGAGGTGACACCTTTTAAGGGACTCACTTTACCCAGCGACCCCACAGGGCATGCATCACCTCTGCACTCCTCAGACTGTAGATCCAGGGGTTCAGCATGGGGTGTAAAACTGTAAAATAGGAAAAGGATCTTCTGCTGCTCCTCAGGAGAGCAGGACTTGGGGGCCATGTACATGACAATGGCGCTGCCAAAGAAGAGCCCCACCATGCAGAACTGGGATGAGCAGGTGGAGAAGCCCTTTCTGCAGCCCTCCCTGGACTGGATCCTCAGGATGGCACCCAGGAGGCAGGTGTAGGAGACCAGCACCAGGCACAGGGGACCCACTAAGATGAACACAGACGATGATGACTTTGTTGAGCCTGGTGTCAGCACAGGCCAGGTAGAGGACAGAGAGGATTTCACAGAAGTGACTGATCTGGTTAGGGCCACAGAAGGGCAGCCTCCAGATCAGGCTTGTTTAGAGCAGGGCTAGATGTGAGCCACAGGCCCAGGTAGTGATAACCAAAGTGCTGCAGATTCTCCACTACATGATGGCACAATATGAAAGGAGATGTCAGATCACCACATAGCAGTCATAGGGCATCACCACCAGGAGCAGACATTCTGTGTGTGCAAACGTCAAAAAGAGGAAGGTCTGAGTGATGCAGCTCATGAAGGGGTTGGGTTTGTACAGTGTGGTGTTCTAACACATGTGTATGGGTAAGTAGTTTTGAGTTAAGGAGTAGGAAGAAAGCAGTGCAGATGATATGTGTGTATGAATATATACATTGTGTAAAGCTCTGTGTATTTATTTCTATAGAAATATATACATTCATAGGCATGTACTTCTGCATCCATAATGTGTTATTATTTTAAGAATGGCAGGAAATCAATTTTTCAAATTTGGCAACTGGCCATTGGGATGATTCACAGAATTTATCAGTTATTTACAGAGAAAATTTCTCTAACAGTGCATAGAGATGGCAGTCACTTGTTTTCATCAAGCTGCAGAGTGTTACAGGCCTGATTCTCTGTGCACTGCTGCGCATGTGGAAGTGTGTTCCCATCTGCTCCCAGGGGTTTGGAACATGGAACATGGATATGAATAGCACTGTATACCCATGTTTGTAAAAATACCTGCAGACATATTTTCCCATGCACTATGTTGAGCTCCTTTTCTAGGTTTTCACAGGTTACATAGATGTAGAATTAAAATAATGAAGGAATAGACAAAGTAACTGTTAATTCCATCCTTCACATTTGTAATACACACACTATTCCTGCAATCTAAAACATGATGAATTCTGATTTGAACAGAAACTGCGCTTGATGGCAGCCAGAATGATTGTCTTACCATTTATAAATAGGTAAGAATCAATACCAGCAAATTCATAATTCAGTGTATCTATCACTTTGCAAGTTCTGCTGCAGCAAATGGATGATAAGATACCTAATCACTGCATTGTAGCTGTGCTTAATGCCATGTATTCTGAATGAATACTATGAACAACACAATACACAATGTATCAGCTACTATAACTGTCCTACTAATCTTTTTGACACTCGATTTTATTATCATTTTTTCTCTTTGAAAGAAAATAAATAAATTAATTAAGGAAGTTAACTTTTAGACCTCGAATCTTACACCATATTTTCATCAGTAAACCAGGTTGTAGTTCAAACATTTGTCACTGCTGTTCCAAATGCAAGACAATTTGAGGTTTACCTACTTTTCCCTGATTATTATGAGCACTGTGGCAGTTTTTGTTCAGTCTCTGGCTTAACTGGCATCAACAGCAATGCAGATACCAAGGAATGTTGCCCAGACAATTTGTATGTAAGAGACAGGATTCCAATCTGAGAAAACAGAAGGAAGATACACGTGTAAGTGATGAGAATAACAAATTAACGTTAGAAGAAAAACAGCGGGACATACGTAAGAGCAGAGTTTGGGAGCCTGTGCAATCAGCCTAGGGGTTTGATCCGCTACCCCAGGAGCAGGTGGAGAAAGCCTGAGGACCCGAGTGTGCACAAATACAGTCAGTTACATCAGGAACCTGTGTGGAGCAAGACCGGCAAGGAGACAGCAGATCAGTGTGAAGTGTGACATGAGGAGAGACGGGCAACATGTAGCAGTGCTCACACAATACCCTGCAGAGGAAGGGAGGAAGGACCCTGGATGCAAGCCATCTGAAGGCTGAATGTCTGCTGTCCCAAGGAAGATTTGTGTTGTCAGTAATCAACGGTCTGACCAATGAAAGTCTCTGATTTGTTCTCCTTAATTAATTCTCCAATCAGCTCTTAAGTAATAATTCCTTTGCTGGAGCAGCATATTTCTACGAAGAAGAAATGTGTTGCTTAGCATAGTTCTTTGCTCAGTTTACAAACACACTTTTGAAATTTAAGTAAGTGAACATTTAGGTATTCTGGCTTATGCCCTCTCCTATTGCAGGTTAACTTGACATGATGCAGGTCCTGAACAGTTTCCAAGCTGGACCTCAAAGGAGAGCAAATTTCAGGCTGCTGTACCCTTGATTAACAAGACTCAGGAAAGAAAGAGCCCCTGTCCTAAGACAATCAGTGCAACATCAAGCATTATTGATGGAAGATCAAGTCATCTTGACATAAAATCACCTAAATAATGTATTAAAGAAATCCTCAAAGATGCCTGGCTGGTATGATTTTCAATGGACATTAAGAATTTCCATGATTGGACCCGTAGAGTGGCCTGGGCTGTTTGGATCGAAAGTCTGCGCAGACCTGCATCTCGGCGGGACTCTTTGGGGCTGGTAGGCCCGCCCTTCATCCGCAAGGAACTGCCTGGAGATCGGCATCTGGGCCAGGTCTGTTTGGGCCCGTAGCCCTGCCCTTCATGCCCAGGAAGTCTTCCAGAAAGCAGCAACTCAGGCTGTCTCTTTGGACCCGAAACTCTCGGACCCGAAGAGTGGCCTGGGCTGTTTGGATC
>PVJX010013630.1:28925-48175 GCA_004027295.1 Dolichotis patagonum | reverse complement strand
TTAAAACTTCTTTCCCAGTGTCATGTAGTTACAGCTGTGCACACCACAGCTGTGAGTGGATCAACTGAAGATTACCAGCCGCATTCACAGCATCCACTTTTGAGCATCACTGCTCTACCAGTTCTTCAGCCTCCCCCAAATCTCCCACAGCCCAGCCGCCTTGCTATTTTTTTGTTGTTGGTAGTATTTTTTTTTTTTTTAGCAAAAAGAAGGTATTGTCCTTTTTGCTGTTCTACCAGTTCTATACCTTCTTAAAAGTTCCCTCCAAGCTAACAGCCTAGTTCTTTTGAGCAAAAAGGGTATTTTCTAGTTTGCTAATTTGATTTGGTTTTCCTGAAGATAAACAAAAGATTATGGAGCTTTATGGAGACTCAAAGTGGTCACCTGCTGAAAAGGCTTCCATGACTCTGTGCTGGGCTGTGAGTCCTCTCTGGGCTTCACACTGTCTTGTGTCCCCAGTGATCCCGTATTTATTTACACTGTGGTCTGCACTGTGCCCACCAGCCCTGCCACTGTGTTCCCATCACAGCCTCCCTGTCCCCAGCACAGCCTGCAGCTGAGCAGCACCCCCAAGGAGACCCCGCCAGAGGCTGCATGAGCGGAAATGAGGCAAAGGGACTGAGGGATCCTGTCTGGCCAGATGACTTTCAGCAGCTCACAGCTGAGACACCCAGGCCAGGTGTGAGCCTTGAGCAAGTCCTTTTCTGGCTGCAGCAGGCCACAGTCTCTCACCAGCAAACTGTTCTTCAGAAAGACACTCCCCTCCCACCAAGTCGAGCAGAAAAGAACTAGTAGACTTCAGCAAGGAATGAAAGTGAGGACCGACGCTGGGCTGCTGGGCTCCCTCAGGCACCTCCTCCACTGTCTGTGCTGGGGAAACACCTTCCTGCTGCTTGGCAGGCGGACAGGCAGGAAGGTAGGAGGGGAACAAAAGAAGCCGGAGCCCCGTTGTCTCCATCCTGCCCCTCAAGCTGCTCTTCTCCGGTGGCCATCCCTTTCATTCGAATCCACTTCCTGTTTAGAGAGCCTTCCTGGGCGAGCCCAGAGTGAGCGAGCCAGTGTGCGCTTACAAGTGTGTCCCGTGTGCACCATCGCAATGTGCTCACTGCCTCCATTGACTTATACAAGTGATGGTCTTCCACTGAATTTTCAATGGCCCAGCCAAAAAATAAAAAATTTTAAATGGTAATAAGATAGCCCAGCCTAGCCAGCCAGGGTCAATACCTGTGTTCTTAATGTTTGTGTTGTAAACGCAGAGCATTAGTAGCTCCAAGTGAGACTACGGAGAGATATGGCCTGTGTCACGCCAGATGATTGTGAAATATGTCCTTTGAGTGTGTATCCCGCTGGGCACAGAGGGTGACCACTCAGAAATCAGAAGCCACATTTGAGACTCAGGGTACAAATTGGGCCCTGACTCCCACAGTCTGTTTCATCCTTCTTTGTTCTCACCGTGCTCCCCATACTCACGTAGCACCTATGGATTCCTTGGTCTGAGTGATCACTAGGTGAATGTGCTAGGATGTGGGAGAGCCAGAGGGCAGGGCTCTTTCTCCCAGCCTGGTTTCCTCACCTATCTTGCGGAGTAAAATGTACACAGTCTTGTGAAAAGCATACTTAGCCATCAAGGCTGCTGGAATTGGCATGAAGATAGTTAAGAGGTCATTTTGAGGACGTTTTACAGGCAGGAAAAGGTGAGGCAAGAGACTGAATGAAGGGAAAGGAAGAATCTGTCATGGTGAAGGTAGACAAGTTTAAACGGATGCATTCAGCACTTTTCTCAGCAACACCAAAAGGAAGCCAGCAGAGGTGGGGCCTAGCCACCGAGGAGCATAGGAAAGTCTGTGGCGGTAGGAAATGACCCAGTAGCAGAAAAAGATGTGGCGCCCTCTGCCCCTTCTTTCTGCCTAGAGTGCAGATGTGATGACTGGCTTGACCTCCTTCCATTGTGAGCCAAGGGCATGAAAATAAAAGGCAGCTCATCAAGAGTTACAGGACTCTAAGTTAGAGACAGCAGGGGTCAGTGATTTGCTACTAGATGGGATTCCCTGCCAGCAGGTTCTTATTAAGTGACATAATTCAATGCATCCTTGCTGTTGCAGCAGTGTCTCATTCAAGGCTTTTTCCTAGGGTCAGGACTGGTCATTATGGTCTCCTTTTTGTTTGTTTAACTGCAGGCTTAATAGCCTATTGCATGAACCAAGCTGAGGTATGACCATGGGTCTCAATAGTCTATTCTCTCTTAAGATAGTTATTTAATTTCAAAATAAATTCTACTCTGAAATAAACACAAGTGTTTGAATGTTTGTCTATGTCTTAGTCACTCTCCTATCACTGGACACAATGCCACAGCTCAAAGGAAGTGAGGTATATTTAGGCTCATGGGTTGCCTGCCTTCATGGTCAGTTGGCTCCCAGGCAGGAAGGGTATGGTGGGAGGATCTAGTAGAAGAAAGCTACTTACATCATGGAATCCAGGAAGTGGAGAGAGAACAGAGGAGCTGGGACAAGAGGTGCCCACCTGGTGAGCTGCCTCTTTGGCCCAGGCCCCGCCTCCTAGCAGCACGTTCAGCCATGCATTCACCCCCATGATCCAATCCCCTTGCACACTCACGAAAATCTGGAGGGACATTTAAGATCCAAGCTGTAACAGTGTATATGTCTGTATTTTAGAGACAGGGCTCAGGGCCTGGCCCTAGCTACTGAGAAGTAGACAGGAGTCTGTGAGAGGGCATCAGTCTCTTTCCTGTGTTACCCAGGCTGGCCTCAAACTCACAGGCTCAAGGAATCTTCTGACTCCGGCTTGAAGTAGCTGGGACTACAGGCATGTACCATCATGCCCGGCTGGATATGGATTCTCTCTCTCTCTCTCTCTTTTTTAAATTTAATTTAATTTTATTTTATTTTATTTTATTTTATTTTATTTTATTTATTGGTACCAGGATCAAACTTGCAACTTTGCGCTTGCCAGGCAGGCATTTATGCCACTGAGCTAAACCCCCGAGTTTAATTTTTATTTTAAAGAGCATAAAATCAAACAAAACAAAACAGAATAAAGCTAATCAGAATAGAACAATGAAAGCGATATAGAACTTTAAAGCAAGATAATTGGAAATTAGCAATGGCTACCATAATGTTTCTTGTTTTCTTCAAAATAACTGTTCATACCATCAGACATAATAAAATCAAACAAAACTAAACAATAAAACCAATCCAAACAAAAGAATGGAAACTTATTTTAAAGAGAATAAAACCAAACAAAATAAAACAGAATAATGCCAATCAAAACAAAATAGTGAAGTGAGAAAAAAATTTCAAAACAGGATAATAGAAAATCAACAGTGGTTACCATAATAATACTTCCCATTATCTTCCAAATTGCTACCCATACCATCAGACATAATAAAATTAAACAAAACAAAATGGAACAAAATGAAACCAATCAGACATTGAGTGTAACAAAATAATAAAACAGAACAAAACAATGAGAATAATATTGGATTTCAAAATCAAGACAGAAGGAAAACCCCATATTTGCTATGTTGCATATTGTTATCTCCTTAATAGATCTCAGACTACTGGCCTTAGGCGTGAAGATTATGGCTCTTGGAATCATACCCCAAACACACCTAAACCTAAATCTCATCTCTGCGATTAAATTTGGCACAAATTATAACCTGTCTAAGCCTCTATTCCTCAAATTCAAAATAACAAACTTACCAATGTCAAAAAGAGTTAAGAGGAGTCAAGGTAATGCTCCATAAAGTGAAACAAATGTAGACGCAGATCTTGTATTTCTCACAGAAATTATTTCAAAATGGATCATAGATCTACAGGTAAGACACAAAATTATAAAAATCTAGAAGAAAGTGTAGGAGAAATCTCTAAGGTAAGTTTGGCCATTACACGTTAGGTATAACACCAACAGCACTATCCTTAAAGTGTTAAGCTGGATTTTATTAAAAATTAAAAATATTTTCTGTAAAAGATACTGCTAAAAGAATAAGAAAACTCATAGGTCTGAGAAAAAAATCTTTTCCAAACTCAAATCTGGTAAAGCATCAGTGTCTAAAATGTGCAAAGATCACTTAAAACTCCAATAAGAAAGCAGGCGATCCAAGTTTAAAATCGTTGGAACCCAGCATGGTGGCAAAGCCTCTTCCTGCCTACTCTGGAGGCTGGAGTGGGAGGATCTGAAGTTCAAGGCCAGCCGGAGCAACTTTGTCAAACCCTGTCTCTTTTTAAAAATCATCATAGTAACAACTGTCACCTCACTATGCTGAACAGTGTTAAGTAACTTAGGTCTACAGAAAGTGCTTGATAATCTGAAGTTCATTACCTGTGTTTCACACCACCTGCAAATCTTGGGAAGAGGATGGTCAAATAGTAAAATGCTGTAGGCGAAAGATTCAACTAACTTTGTCACGTATTTCACACTCTTGTAAAACAGTTCTCCTATCTACTTGATTGGAAAGAGCTAAGAGAAAATATAGAGTAAATATACATATACATATGTGTGTGTGTACTCACATATATAATATCCTTATATTTATAATACACATGTGTTCCCCATACATATAGAGAGTAGGCCATAAGTAAATAGATAGTTAAGTAAACATGAAGCCACCTCTAGCCCAGCTGTATGTATAGAGCTTGACCTAACTGATCATACTCAAAAATGTTAGCCAAAATTTATAGGGAATTATTTTCAGCAAAAACCTTCGAGTCATCTTTAGAAAACATTTGAAAAATAAACAGTTAAAAATAAAAATGTGAAAAAGATCTCAACACCTTACCAAAGAAGATACAAAATCAATTGAGTAAATCTTGTGTTATAAAGGAATTGCAGAGCAAGGCAACATTGAGACACCACTCTGTACTACTCGTTAGGTTATTCCGTAGTGATTTACCCATTCCAACAGTCAAACCCTGAATGCCAATGGTGCCAACAATGCCAGGGCCTGCAAGGCAACAGGAGCTCCCGTGCGTTTACCATGAGAAAGCAAAGTGGTGCTGCTAGTTTGGAAGATAGTTCAGCTGTTTCTTACAAAGCTAAACGTGGTCTTTCTATATGACCCAGTAACTGCAGTGTCTGTACGACCCAAACGATCTGCAAACTTAGATCTACACAAAAACCTATGTACAAATTTTATAGATGGTTTATTAACAGTTGCCAAAACTTAGAGGGAAGTAAGCATCCTTCGATAAGTGAACAGATGAACAAACTGTGGTACATCTCCGCATATCATTCAGTGTTAAAGATAAATGAGCTCTCGTGCTACAAACACGCGATGAACGGAGCTTAAATGTATATTGTCAGGTGAAAGAAGCCAAGTGGAGAAGCCTGCATCTAAATGGTAACAGGTAAAACTATGAGAACTGTGAAAGGGCCGCAGTTACCAGCAGTGTGGGAGAAGAAAAATAGGAAAAAAATCACAGGGGAGCCCAGAGGATTAGGAGAAATGAAATTGGTTTTTATGATGCCGTCATGCTGGATACATGGCCCTTATACAATTCTGTCAAAATTCTCAGACTCTAACAACACCGAATTCTCACACTGATCACAGACTTTGGTTAAAAATAATGGATTAACATTGCCTTGAAAACTAACAAGGACACCAGTCTAATGCAAGAGCTTAGTAACAGGAGAAACAGGATGAGGATAAGGAGAAATGTGGAAACTTTCTACTTTTCACTCAGTTTTTCTGTAAACTTAAAACAGTTTTAAAAAATAAATATTAACGAAAATGATGTACACAGTGAACTGCCTGTTACATAAGCAACGCTCAGTACATAAAAGCTAGTACCCTTCACGGTCTCCTTGGAGCACATGCCTGTTTCTTAGTACCCTCTGCAGCCTTTGGGGGTACCAATCATGTCAGGGGTTCGCATCCTCAATATTATCAACATTTGGGGGGGCAGGAGAATTTTGCTGTTGTCATCACTGCAGGGGGCTGTCCTGGGCATTCTAGGGTGTTTAGCAAAGTGAAAACCCATCATTTCATCCCTGCTTACCCCCGTGCCCATTCTGGGATAACAGAAGATGTCTCCCAATTTGTTCAATGCCCTTGGCAGGCACAAAATCACCCCCAAAAGAACCCCTGCATTATGGACTTTTGAAGAAAAGTACCAGCAGCTCCAAGATCTTCATCTACACTCTGTCACATGAGACTGTGCCTGTCTACCACCAGAAACCAGTTCTATCCTCTGGGGAGTCTTTATTCTGGTTTTAGAAGTTTCAGTCCAAACAGATCCAAATCGAACCAAGACCTCCTCGCCAAGGTCGGGGGGGATGACACCTGCCATTCCCCCTCGGTCCTCTGAAGAACACACAAGAACCAAGAGTGCCGAATACTGCACCTAAAGGTCATTTTTAACCATTTTCTTTTTAAATAATTGCTTAGGGCTGATACATATTGTTTCTTCCAAGAAAAAAGTTTTCAGATCAGTAATATTTTTCCCCACTAATCTCAGTCGTAGCCACTAAACCACAATGAAAGGGTCTGGAAAAGAGCAAAGCCCCTTTTGTTTGTTATTTGTTAGGCTCACAGGGGATTTTAATGTGTACATGCCTTAATTGGATTGGACCCCATGACTATTTCATTGAAGTTTCAAAGCTGGGAGTTTCCAGGATATGTGTGCTAAACTTGATTTGCCTGTGTGTGTTTTTAATCAGGTACCAGCCAAAAGATCTTATTTATATGTTTATTTATGTAAAGAAGGAGGGATTTCAGCTTAGGCCTCAGTCCAGGGGAATTTATGATTCCGATAAAGACTAACAACCTTCAGCAGGCAAAGAAACCTTACTGCAGATAAGTCATCCCCACCTCACTGAAACCTCTTAGCATAACCCAAATTTACTCAAGCCAATCTGGGAAGGAAGAGGTTGGATTGAGGGTGAGCCGAGTCCCACTGGATCTGTGGGGTTGATCCTCAGAGATCTTGGTTTCCATGCTGCAGGCAGACTCAGCCCCTGCACTGCAGCTTACCCCAGGGCTTGCTACTTGTTAGGGTACTGGCCTGCGTTATAATAATATCAAGCCAGCGATGGAGGATCTCAACCAACAGAGGTGCCAATGCATTCTTCAGTAGATTTTTTATTTTGTGTGTGTTTTATGAGATACTGAGCTCTCTAAAGTGCAGGGTTTATTATCTTTGACAAAGAGCCCCATGAGTGGCGTACCTTCGGTGGTCTAACTACAATGTTTAACTGATGGGAAATCATCCAGTGGGGATGGGAAGGCTCTGCTGATGTACAACAATTGTAGACATTCATTCATTCATGCATTTATTCAAAGCGTCATGTGCCAGAATGTGTGCCAAAAGCTGGAGATACGACAGTCACCGAAGCAGAGTCCCACAGCCAGGCTCCGTAGGGAAAGAGATGTCAACAAAGACATCATGTGAGTCCCTGGAGACACAGAGCTTCTGATCTAGGCTAAGGAGAAGGAGGGGTGTGGCCAGGAGGTCTGTCCTTTGTACTGGGGTCGGGGAGGACAGCTCAAGTAACTGAATTGGACCCTCAAGGATGGTTTGGAGTTGGGTAGAGACAGGCACACACATTGGTGGCAGCAGACACCAGCACTTGTGTCCCAGGGAAACTTGCCTGGAAAGGTGGCCGTGAAAGTTATAAATATTTGCCTCACAGTGATGAAAGTAGAGACCAGGCAGGAAGGGAAACGAAAGAGGGAGGTGCTGAAAGAGAAGAAAGTGAGTGACAGAATGGGTGGTTCTGAACTCCTGCTCCTCAAAGGAGTTCAGCTATGCCCCAAAAGAGGGCAGTTGGACCTGGGGACCCGGGTGACATCCAGAGTTGGCAGTGGGAGTGCAAGGTGGAGACAGAGCACAGACAAAGTACTGGCAGGGAGGAGGAGGTCGCCAGAAAGGGCCACCAAGCAGCCTCCTGATGAGCAGGACCCTGGGTCATCACATTGCTTAGAAGGAAGGAGACTGCTCCATGTGCCGAAGCTTTCAGGGAACCACAGGCAGTGACCAAAGACTGCAGACAATCTCCTCGCTTCCCTGGGAGCCCCTGGGCATTGTTGCTGTTGTTGTTGTTTTCTGTTTTGCTGGATATAGTAAAAATATTGTGTCCGTAATTCTTTCAGACATGATTACAAACACACTCGACTTATGACGAAAAGACCCAGGTTCAAGTTCTGGCCTGGTGACTGCAAATGTGACACTTGAGACAGGTCACCCTGAGTCTCTGGGGCTGAGCTTCCTCATCTGTGAATTATACAAATGACTCTCAGGAGGCTGACAGGAGGTGGGGAAGGGATGACAAGCCTCCCTAGGGAAAGACATCAGACTTTCTGAGCAATGGCTTTCCACTCTCCTTGCACATGAGAACCACCTGGGGAATTTTCTAAAAAAATTCAAGTCACCCACAGAGATTCTGAAGGTGGTGGAATTTTTTGAAAGGCTCCCTGTGATTCTAATTTGCAATTTGGGAGCCAGTGCTTGAAGGAAGCATGTCACTGGAGAAGCATATTCAACATACACCATTGGTGTAGAAGCCCCATTTTTCTGTTTTGTTCACCAAAATTAGCTTGGTTCCCAGAATGTATGCCTGGTACACAGAAGACACTCTGCGAGCTGTGTTTGGATACCACTGTGATTACAAAGCACATCAGATTACAGCTCCAGAGACATAAATAAAGCCCAAACGTCTTTGCATTTTTTATTTCATTACTTAAATCTGTGATCAGTCCTGACCGCAAAACTATGGGTGACCCTGTAGCCCTAGCACACAATTCTAAGACGTTAAGCAGGATTTGTTTCTGTATAATGAAACTCCTTTAAGTCTCCACACACACACACAGCCACATGGCCTCAAAGTTGTTTGGGGAATTTATTTTCATCTCACCCTCAAAGAGACAGAGGCATCTTTTCCTTTCTGCTAACTCTGCACCTGGAGCCTGTTTCCTCCTTGGACAACCTCGGAAAGTAGAAACGTCTGCTTGCAGTTCTGCTCCTCCTCCCTCCCCCTTTGTAGGAAGTTCCCTGAATGCAGAGGCTTGTAGTTCCCTTGTCATTCCAGCACCCACTGGCCTGACGATGATAATGATGTCTTTGGCTTTGACACAATGTTTTATCATCCGAAGAAGAAACCTGAGTGCTTCCTACACAGTGGGAATTTTCATCTGCTGTGTTCCCCTCCAGTAGAGAAAGAACCAGGATTAGACCAGAGAGACCTCGCAGAAATCTACACACTGGCTAGTGATGGGCTCCCTGAGATGCTTCGACTCCTTCAGGATGAAGATGCAGGGAAGGCATGAGAGTTGGGTGAACCCGTCCCCGAGAGCTGGCCATGTCCGGGCCAGTGGCTGGCTGTCTCCCAGTCTGCCCAAGGGAGGGCAGCACAATGATGGGGCCACAATGAAATCCTCAAGCAGAGGTCACAAGTGTCCATGGCTGCAAACCTGTCCACCATGTGGCCTTCTAGAAGTAACTGGAGAATGGGAGTCAGGAAACTCGGTCTCCTGCTTGCTCTTTACCTGCTGAGTGACATTGGGAAGCCACATAACCACTCTGTGGGTTTGTCTGTTCATCCATAGGAGTGCAAACAAACACCGTGTCATGCGTGTACAACCCCTTTGCAATCAACCCTTTCCGTGCCCTCGGCAGGAGCACACAAAGCAGAGCACTGGCCCAGCTATGTCACGGTCACCTGAGAGCTTAGGAGTTTGCCAAAGTAGGGCCCTTGGGAGTGAGCCCCAGGCCAGGGCACAGCCTGGAAGTGGGCGCTGTGGGTGTTTGCTGCTGGTCCTGCCTGTCTTTTTGTTTGTGAATGGTGCTATTGTTGCTACCAGCTGGCCCAGAAGCAGAGGTCCCTTGTGTATAGGTCACTCGCCTGGCTCCTGAGGTCTGCCATACCCCGGGGACACCAGGACAGGCCTGCCCAGAGCTCTGCAGGCTGGGCGTCTCCCACACGGCCTTTGCTACTCTTCGACCTTCAGTTATTCCTCTTATCCCCAGTGCTTCTGTCCGTCCTTCCTGATGGAATCTAAATTGCTCAGTAGCGTCTTCTCTGGGAGGATCATTCATGATCCTTTCTCAGAAAACCGACATGAGAACTAGCCTCCAAACTAGTGGAGCTTCTGCCAGGGGCCCCTCTCCATTCAAGTGGGCTCCTGCGGGTCCATTTGCTCCTGTGCTCTGGAGCAGAGACTTCTGGGACTGCAGTACTGGCTCTGTTTCCCCAAGGTCTAATCCAAATCTTTCTTTATGGGCAAGTGGGGACCAACAGAGAGGAGACAGTAGGGTCTCTTATTTTCTCACTTCCTTTCATAGCTCTATTTCTTCTGCTTCTGACTGTTGGACTCGCTAGATGGAGTGAGCCTTCTAGAACACGTTCCCATGGTTTCACTGTAGGATTGAGCACAAGGACTCCAGCTTAGTCTGGGGAGGGCTGGAGCGATGGAGCGCAAAGCTCTTCCGTTAGGCACACACTTGACAAAGGTGGCCACCAGCGCAGGAGTCAAAAGGAGTAGCATTTTCATGTGTATGCTTAAAATAAAATTCACACACACAAAATCCATGCTGAGCAAAGTATAATCATTTTAAATACAGGTGAGGTCGGCATGATGGGTCAGGGCAGCCCGGCTCAGCACTGGCCTTGGGGTCGAGTTTCCGTCAGGCCCCTCCATGGACAGTGACTACTTGCAGAGCTGGGGGGATTCCCTGAGGAACGGTGTCTGTCCTTGCAAGTCCTGCAGGCGTTCCCTCCCCACCACACCCGTGACGCTGTCCCCATGCTCTGTGCCCCAGTAGCCAACGTTGCCTGCCCATAGCTGGGTGCTGAGCTCAACCAGCTGCACACACGACCTCAACTTATCCCGCGTTTCCACAGCACCGAGGAAGCGGTCCTGGCGCCATGTTGGTGTGTGCAGTGCAGCTGAGAGAAAGAGAGTTCCAGATGAGGCCCCCAACAGCTTCGGGGGACACAGCACAGTGCTCCTCTGTGCACTCTGCATCACTCCTCATGGATTAGGTCCTCCGCACCCTCTTTCCACTTCCTGTTATTCTTTTTAAATCCATTTTATGTCAAAGGGGAAAAAAAACGAAACAAAATTTAAAATCCCAACATGCTTCCCATTAAACCCATCAGCGTTCCCTCTCCAGGGACACGTTATAAAGCAGCTGCACTGCGACTCACCTGCTGACAGAGGTAAGGCTAGGAGGGGGCCAGAGGGAAAGCGTTCAGTACCTTCGATTTCAGAGGAGAAACCAGGTCCAGGAAGTGTGGTTTAAATGCTGGCAACAGGGCGGGAGGCTCTGCTTTTCCTCCTTTTTCCACCACACCTCCTTTTTCCTCACTGGCTCCTGCCCCTCAGGAAGCCCACTTGCCTTCTCTTCTTTAGCCATGGTCTCCGTCCTTCCGGTGTCCAAGGGGTTTGCTGATATTGCAGCAAAAACAACAACAAAAAGCTCCTCTGGCACAGAATAAAGTTGCTGAGCTGAAGAAAGTAATTGGGTTCAGGCTCAGAAAAAAAATCTGGAATCAGGTGTGGTGGCACATGCCTATAATCTCAGCGTTTAGGAGGCTGAGGCAGGAGGACTGATATGAGTTTGAGACCCACCTGGGCTACATAGTGAGTTCAAGGCCAGCCTGAACTACACAGTGAGATGTTGTCTTGAAAAATCAGGAAAAAAAAAACACAAAGAAAAGAAAGCCTGGCCCTGGCTCCTGCAGACAGTTGTGGGTGCTGGCCGTGGGGGCGGGAGGGGATGGTATCCAAGAGCTTGTCTCTGAGCTGCCAGGGCCAGTCCTCCTCCCAGTGCAGCTGCAGTCACAGCCGGAACAGTCAACAGCGAGGCACATTTACAAGGCCTCATTAAAACCCCGGTCAGCACCTTGGAATGTGCCTGGGAAATGGACAGGATAGATGAAAGGAAGCTTCAGGAGGGGGAGGCACTGGGGGCCGAGCGCAGCCCCCGCTGTCCCGAGAGACTGGCAAGCCCGCCTGGGCATTGCCTCGGAAGGGACCGCAGTCACACCTGTGGGAGGAGGGGGTCTGAGGTATGACCTCTGATAACACCCCTGCTCCATCTGGCAAATGTTAGCAAACTGGGAAAAAAGAACCAGGAGAATTGTTATAAAACTTCCCATAGAAACCTGGTGTGTGTGTGTGTGTGTGTGTATGTGTGCGCGCACGCGACTGAACCCAGGGCCTTTGCATTGAGCTACAACCCTCACCCCTTCCCATCTCCCCCTTTTTAAAAATCTTTCTTGAGACAGGATCTCACCATGCAGTTCAGGCTGGCTTTGACCCCTTCCCCTTTTTTGAGCCCAGGCCAAGCTCCAATGTGAGATCCTCCTACCTCAGCCTCCCAAGTAGCTGGAATTATAGGTGTGCATCACTGTGGCTGACTCTCCCACTTTCCAAGGGCAAGCAAGGAATCCGTGTCTATGATTCATAGGGAGAAAGAGCTGTCCTCCTGGCCCAGGTTGTGTCCCAGCCAGTGCAGTCTGGGGTTGCGGAGGTCTGGCACATTCAAGACATAGAAAACCATTTTCAGGGAGGATGGAAAAGCGGACACTGAATGAGGCAGATGACGCATGTCCCAAAATCCAAAGTGAAATCCAGGACGATGTTCCATCTAACTGCACCTCACGTGAACCAGCGCAGGAGACCATGCACAAGCACCTCTGCTGGGCCTGGAGAGGTCACCTTAGACCCCTGAACAGGGCCCTGCTGCAAACTGACCTTTCTTACCGGGTGACTACAATCCAACCTGGGCTGTGTTTCCCGTTTGAGAAGAACGTGTCTTTTTACTTTTTAAAGCTAAACTGCTCATCGTGGGGTTTGGACAGGGCTTTTTTCTTAATTTTACAGTGGGACTTGTGTGACTCTCTGTCTAGGTGACAGAGACTCCTTGTGACTTCCATGCCAAGTCAGCAAAGCACGGTGCCACCGAAGAGGAAAAGCCCCACCATTTCTTCCTTTCGTCGTTTTTTGTCAATGCAGCGGTTGCTTTGTACACTTTAAAAAAACAGTTTGACTCTTCATGGAGCTCCTTTATCCCCTGTTAATTTGGTCATTAAAAATCGGAGGACCTGTGCCACGCTGCAGATGGATTTTAAGAACCAGAAAGGGGAGGGAGGAGCCTTCTAAATATAACAAACTTCCCAAAAAGGCAGTCTCAAATCTAACTGAAGTTATACTATTTTTGAAAGTGGAAATCCCCGTCCTCGCCGCACGGCCGTGGTTGAGCCGTCTAAGAACTCGGCGCCTGGGCTGCGATCGGACGAGGCCGGCCTTGAACGCCGGGTTGCTTCTTCCTTCCTGCCACCCACGGCGACGGTGACCAGCTAAGCCTTAAACGTGACACCTGGGCCCTCGGCCACCTCTGCGGAGCCAAATTCCATGCGCCCAGGTGGCTGCCCCTAAATGGAAGCTGCTCTTTCTTTAAATGCGTTTTTCTTGTCTTTTCCTTTTTTTCTTTTCTTTTTGGTGCTGGGGTTAAACACAAGACCCTCCAATGCGAAGCACCAGCTCCACCGCTGGGCTCCACCCCCAGCCCCCGAAACATTTCTTTCCAGTCCTCAAGGCAGTTCTGGGCGGTGCACTTCTGCCAACACTTCCCCCATGAAACAGTAGATACTTACTTAAAAATAGAAAGGCCTGTATTTTGGAACATGTACTCCAGGCATGTGTCTCCTCCTCGCCACAGCCTGAGGAAGAAACGTGGTGGTTTCCTTCTGTAAACTCTTACTTTATCAGTGCACGCTGGAAGTACAGACATGCCAATTACGTTGCCCGTGTACTCATCACTTCTGAATTCTTTTCACATCCCTTTCCCCTCCCCATCCCTCCCTCCCTCTCCAGCTTAGTGCCCTTTCTTTCCTATCCTCTTTCTCTCTCTGTTTTTTTAAAATGAGGCAAAGTCTCACTGTATATAATATAGGCTGGTCTTGAACTCATTGTGTAGCCCAGGCTGGCTTCAAACCCACAGTGATCCTCCTGCCTCAGCCTCCTATGTGCCAGGAGCACTGGCATGTGCCACCATGTCTGGTTTTTTTTAAAATAGATTTTAATAGAAGAGTCACTTGATAAAGAAAGCCAGGTCTCCTTACACTCTCCCTTGAAGTGCACATCCATGTTCAGTTTGAGTTGGGTTATAGTGAGGCTGCCAACCAGCCTTGCCCGGACACCACACCACTTCTGAAATCCATTTCAGGACGGGCCACTGCCACCCAAGGCGAAGCCTCTGGTACTGTTCCTCACTGTGCAGCTGCGGAGTGGTGCCGACAGACACCATTTCCCTGGCAAAGGGAAAGGCAAAGCTGTCACCTACTTCTGGGCAATTTGGAGGCGTCTTTTCTTTAGTTCTTTCCACTGCACATTCCTAAACCAGTCTATCTACAAGTCCTGCTTCCAAAGATTCAACCAACAGAGGATGGAAAATAGAAAACATCAATTGCCTCTGTACCAGGCGTGTCAGAATTCTCTAAATAATATAGCATGAAAAGTGTTTGCAAGCATTTACCTTGTAGTAGGTACCACAAATAACCTAGAGGTGATTATTTTTTTATTTGGGGGGGTCTTTTTGAGACAAGGTTTCACTATGCAGTTCAGGCTGGCTTTGAACTCACTATTATCCTAGGCTGGCCTTGCACTCACATGATCCTCCTGCCTCAGCCTCTTGAGTGCTGGGATTATAGCCGTGCGCCATCACACCTGGCTAACATACTGTTTTATAACATGACATTTTCTAGCTATTATATTGCAACCATCTTTCTATAATTTTATTTATCCATTGTTCTATTTGCTGTTATAAAACCTCAGAGAAACAGCCAGGGCAGAGATGGGCCCATTTTATGGATTAGTAAGGTAAGTCATGGACTGACTATGCTGAAGTCATACAGCAGCTCATTTTAGGTCTCCCAACTGCCAGCAGAATCCTCTTTACATCTAATTAAAGAAACAGAAAAGCAGAACCAGCCAAGTTATCAATAATCCTTTACAAGGATTAAAGTCATTAATAATGTCTTTACTACAGTGATTTCTGACTGTAGAGGAAAAACTTAGATCATCACTATTGTACCAATAATGATACTAAGTTATAAATGAGAGAAAACGCAATGTTTTTAGGAATTTAAAGATATTTGGGTTATGTTGGTAAAGATAGGGAATTCTCATTCACTGCTGCTGAAAAAAAATTGGTACAGCCACTTTGGAAAGCTAGCAAAACATAACTACCATAATCACCCAGCATGTCCTAAAAGCAGAGCAAGGATCAGCAAACTGTAAGACAGATCTGGTCTTTGTAAATAAAATCTTATTGAACACAACCATATCCATTTGTTCATATGTGATCTGGGTCATAGCTGCATAACTGTGATAGAGAACACATAACCTTACTATTTATCCCCTCAGTGAACATGTGTGCCCATCTTGCCAAAGTGAATAAATGCATATTTTCATAAAAGGAGATGTTCGAGAATATTTATGACAGTTTTTAAACATTGCTCCAAACCGAAACCCACCCAAATGCCAACCACAGAACAAATGAATGTTGCTATATTTATACAGTAGAATATGGCACTATGATGAAAAGAAAGAATGTGGCTGCCCACAACACATATGTCCCTCATGAAAATAATTCTGAGAGACCAGACACCAAAGAGGACGTCCAAAAGGATTCCATTTGCATAAAGTCCAAGCACAGTCAATGTGAGCCGACAGTGACCAAAGCTAGAATAAAGCTACCCAGAGCAGATGTTGCCTCACAGAAACACAGAGAGGCTTTGAGAATATGTTCTGTAGCTTAATTGGAGTGGTAGTTAAGTGAGCACATCTATATCTCAAAGTTCAGCCCACTTTACACTTAAGTATATGTTAATCCTTAGAAAATTCTAGAAAATACTAGAACATTCTAGAAAAATACTAGAAAAATTCTAGAAAATACTAGAAAATTCATAAAGTGTGAGAAATGAGAAGAGCCAGTAAAAGGAAGTCAGGCAAGTCTGCCACGCTGTTGTTGTAATTGTGACGGTTACCTGGCTTTTACAGTGGAGGTCTCTGATTGGAAAGGGTTAATGCGACAGCATCTGTGTTAGCCAACCGTTTGCAGCAGAGTTCATGGAATGAGAGCAGCTCGCATCAGGGAGAGGGGAGTGTGATAGCCTCATCCTCGATCCTCACTGAACAGGGAGACAGAGTTTTTGCAAAGGGGAAGGAGAACGAGGGATGGAGAGAGGAGGAGGGAAGGAAGGAAAAGGGGTGAAGCAAGAATGAAATAATCCATGTGCTATGTTCATGTGCTATCTCCAGCACTCTGTGGTGAGTGAGATCAGTAAATGCTGCAAATGTGCTAATAAATTTTTTTAATTAAAATACTGGCCTCCGGAAAGATCATGTGTAAACATTAATGCACGCTCTTCACTGAACATGAGGGACAGAGCCATCTCAGGCTGGAACTTCCGTGGGACGGTGCACAAAGTTTGCAGGCTCACAGGCTGTTTAGAGAACATCCTGAGGGTAGCAGAGCAGTGGAAAGAGCCCTCAGGAGACCGGAGAGGGACCCCACGTCGGGATCCCATGACACTATACAAGCAGGTGTGTGCGCTTAAGAGAGGTAGTCTGAAAAAGTTTGCAAGTAATCTATGGAAACCTCCAGCCTCGGCGAGCAAACTCGGTCAGGCTGCTTTTTGGCTAACAGATGGTTTGGATCTGAAATGTGCCCCCACACCTACATGTTTTGGGCTTGATCCCACTTTGTCCCTGCTTGGAGGCGGCCTGAACTAAGGGATAAGGCTGAGAGAGGTGTTAGGGTGATTGGGGTGCAAGCTCCAAGGGGCCTGTAGGGCTTGGTTCTTTCTCGCTTGCCGTAGGTTCCTGACCAGGGAGGTGAGTGACTGTTGTGTCCCGCGCTTCTGCTGCGATGTGTTCTTTGCCACCGACGGTGCAATGGGACCTCCAAAGATGCGAGTTTAAAAAGCCTTTCCGCTTTGCACATCGACCACTTCGGATTATATTTTGCAGGGACAGAAAAGTGGCTAATACACCTCCCAGACATCAGGGACGTAGCTCACATCCCGGGAACACCTGAATGGGGAAAGTAAACTGAGAAGAAACTCAGAAGAGGAAGAAGTAATCTCTATTCTTCCTTCTTCTCTTGATTTCTTTATATGTATACTCAGCCACACTGTTATCAGTAGTTATAGGAGATTGGGTCCAGGTACCTTAAAGGATACAAAATCCACAGATCTCAGTTGTCTTGTACAAAATGGCACAGGATTTACATACAGTCTTTGCATATCTTCCATTTATATCATTTCTTTCTTTCTTTTTTCTTGAAACAAGATCTTACTAGGCAGTTCAGGCTGGTCTTCAGCTCACTTTGTAGCTCAGACTGGCCTCGGACTCACAATCCTCCTGCCTCAGCCTCCTAAATGCTGGGATTACAGGCATGAGCCACCCCGCCCAGCTTTAAATCACCTCGAGGTCATATGTAACATCTAATACAATTTAAAGGCAACGCCAATAGTTATCCTGTATTGTTTAGGGAGTGATGACAAGAAAAAAGTCTGTTACACATTAAGTAGAGACACAGTTTTTAAAAATATTTTCAATTCCGGCCTGGATCTGGAGGGCTGCCCATATTTATATTCATCCTGGCTGCTTCCTGTCCCTGGAACCTGACCTTGGCAACCCACAAAGAACCATCCCCTCCTCATTCCCTTCCAGTCCTTGCTCCAGTTTCACTTTCCCTGACTTGACACTGTTGTGAGATGGTTCCCACCAAGAGCTGAGCCTACAGGCCGTTGCGTAGCTGCGCGGATTGCCTGCTTCAAACTGCCACCTGCACCACCCTGCCCAGCCTCGCTGACGTCCCCTGGCCTCCTATGTCTCCCGTGGTTTATAGCACTTCCTCATATCCTGTGCACTTTACTTCTTTGTTACGTCTATTGCCTGCCTCTTCCCCAATAAACTATGAACTCCACAGGAGCCAAGATTTATTTCTACCTTGTTCCCTTCTGTATTCCTGGCTCAAGTTAGGCATGCAATAAATATTTGCTTCATGAGTAAGCATAGGAAGAGGGAAGCCAACCGTCCTTTCTTGCATCCATATTTACAAATTTTGTAGAAAACAAATTCTTTCCAACAAGACTGCAGTAATTTGGACTCTCCTCTAATAATACTCTAAGAGCGTACACATATTCCTCTATTCTTACTAGCATTGAACGCTATTATCTTTTTAATTAGAGGTATTTAAGGATATCTTACTGGTTTTTCACTTCATGTGTTTATTATCATGTGTGCATTCATTTCTAGTGATTGTCTATGTCTTTAGCTACTTGTATTTCAATTGTCTGGTTTCTTTCATTGTAATTTGAGGAATTCCTTTATAAATTAACATTCCTTTGCCTATCAGCTATAATCTAAATATTTTATTCCAATATTTTCTTTTAAACATTTGACTTGAAGAATATAGATTTCTGCTCAAGGAAATGTCAGAACATGTGTGCCTTTTTATTGTCCAGATGAAAATTTAGGGTACCTTTTTGCAGTAAAGGATAATTTTCAAAGATCAGGGTTTTGTAGTTAGTAAAAAGGATAGAAAACTGTCCCTAAATGTCTTTGTTCACAAACTTCTGCCTTTGAGGAATAAAGAAAAAATATTACTAGCTTGTGTTTAAATAATTTGGCCCACAGACAGAATTCTTTATATATCAGTGATGATTGACAACATTTTTTTTCCTTTGTTTTTAATAAAACAGAAAACCCAAGTGGTCCTTATGATGTCCAAACCATGATTCTAAGAGCAAAGAATAACAATTTCATAAAAGAATATATTCCATCTCTATAGTGACTTACTGTTTTCAAAATACTGTACTTTCATAAATGTTAGCAGATTTGACTATCAAAAATAAGATCATATTTTAAGAAAATAAACCAGAGAAGCTCACTCTGGTCACCAAAAACTATTAGAACATTAAATTGAACAGATTTAGCCTTACAATAGGTTTTTCCTTCTTGTTCTAATAAAAGTTTTAAGTTCTTGTCTATCTTCCCTTTTCTTACCAAAGATGCTGACTTTTACTTTTACTTGCCCAAAGTGTCAGTGTCAGTATTTACAAATCATACACTATAGGTCAACAGTGTCACATGCAAACAGCTTGTGGAAAACTTTGACCATTGTCAAAACTTTGACAATGTTATTTGAATATGCAGCCATAAGGCCATATACCTCATTAATTTCATAAACAGACTTCTTGTACTAGATAAAAATTATGGT
>PVJX010013630.1:0-28825 GCA_004027295.1 Dolichotis patagonum | reverse complement strand
CTGAAGCACTTTGGGGTCCCTTGGCATCAAGCAAGCTTAATTCCATGTCTACCCACATGTCCCTTATTCAGCTGGCTCCTGTCGCTCTCAATTAATCCATTTGTGCTGGATTTTTAACCTTTTATGCCACTTGGTTTTTTTATCAAAGCCCAGCTGAGTCACTACTCCATTCAACCCTCTCTATTTTTGCTTCTGTTTTTGACTGTGGCATTTTCAGGGTTTAGTTTCACTGAGTCAGGACTTGCACACGAGCTCTAACTTTCCTCTTATTTCAAATAATTGAGGCCATGGGCACTTCTGTAGTAGTTAGGCAGAGACGTGAGAAGCCCGTGGCCTGCCAAACAAGAGAGGCAGCCAGCAAAGCTGTGATCTTCAGCTCAGTCTAGAGACTCCGCTTCTACCAAACCGCCTTGTACTAGTCCACAAAGGGTTTCAGCTGCCTCATAGGAGGAAGTTGGGGGAATATGGTGCTTTTATTTCTTTGCCAATATAAAACAATGGGACTTGTGGCTCAAAACCACATGTAGGATTTGCACACAGATTTATTCAGAATATCTATTTTCCTACTGGCAATGCACTGCTAAAATTTTTTTTTTTTTTTTTTTGGTGTCTTTTTGAGACAGGGTCTCATGCAGTTCAGGCTAGCCTTGAGCTCACTTTGTAACCCAGGCTGGTCTTGAATTTCAAATGATCCTACTGCCTCAGCCTCCTGAGTGCTGGGATTACAGGCGTGTGCCACTATGCCCTGCTCAAAATTTTAAAAAATTATGCAGAAGTTTTCTTAGAGTAATTATAGTTACTTTCTGATAAACAGTCTCCTTTCTGTATAACTTGTTTTTCTTTTAGAGAGAATTTGTTACCACATACATTCTGAGTTATAGTATAACTTGATATAACTGCAGGAATTTTCTTAGATGGATATCGTAATAAGAGTGATGAAAGTAATACCACAGTATAAACACCAACTCTATTGCTTATCTTGTTGCAGCTTTCCTTAAACTAGGTCACTGTCATCTGCCTTGAAACTTATTATCAAAGGCATGAATAATAAATTTGCTTAATTTTCTTAGTACCTAATAACTGCCCGGTACTTAGTACCTAATAACTGCCCGGTACTTTTACTTGCCCAAAGTGTCAGTGTCAGTATTTACAAATCATACACTATAGGTCAACAGTGTCACATGCAAACAGCTTGTGGAAAACTTTGACCATTGTCAAAACTTTGACAATGTTATTTGAATATGCAGCCATAAGGCCATATACCTCATTAATTTCATAAACAGACTTCTTGTACTAGATAAAAATTATGGTGTTTATACTTTAATCTCCCCTTACAATAAATTTTCTCTCAATATTCTTTTTTCCATTACATTACTGAGTTAAACTGGCAAAAACAGGTATATATTTACAGTGTAAAATGTGATTTTTAAATATATGTACACATTGTGATAATCACAAGTTAATACACCCATCTCCTTACATAGCCATGGGTGTGTGTGTGTGTAGTGAGAACATACATCTACTGCCTTAGCAAATTTCACATACACAAATTGCACATGGCTAGCTAGAGATACCGTGCTGTATGTTAGGTCTTCATAATTGATTTCCCTCAAGACTTTGTACCCTTTGACAATTACCGCTCCTTTCCTTCACCCCTGATCACCACCTTTCTACCCGCCATTTGAATTTTTTTTTTTTTATCGGTACCAGGGATCAAACTCACGACTGTCTGCTTGCAAGGCAGTTGCTTATGCCGCTGAGCTAAATCCCCAGCCCCCCGCCATTTGAATTTGACTTTTAAAAATTCTATATACACGTGGACTCACACTGCAGCTGTCCTTATGTACCTGGATTATTTCACTTAGGAAAATATCCTCTGTGTTGTTACAAGTGGCAGAATTGCATTCCTTTCTGTGGCTGAATAATATTCTGCTGAGGCCGGGGGGAGGGGAGAGGGGGAATAAATCACATTTTATTTACTCATCTGTCAGTGGGCATGTGAGCTGACTTCATGTCTTGGCTGCAGGGAACAGTGTCGCAAGGACTATGGGACAGCAGATGCTGACTTCATTTCCTTGGCGTGTGTGTCCAGACATGGGAGTGCTGGGTCATGTGATGGTTCAGTTTTTGGAGGAATCTTTGTAGCAATGCAGTCTCATTGAGAATTTCCTTTTCTCTACATTCTGACCAACATTTTTTCATCTTGTGTCTTTTTTTTTTGGTAGTAGCCATTCCAACAGGTATTAGGTGATTTCTTGCTGATGTTTTGTTTTTTATTTCCTTGATGATTAGGAGTGCGGAATGTTTTTTCATATACCTACTGCACATATATATGCTTTTGAGAAATAGCTATGGGGGCCCTTTTGACATGTTTAAACCAGGTTTCTTTTTTTTTTTTTTCATGCTATTGAGGTAAAAGGCAATTTTTTTGTGGGTTTTGTTTTTGTTCTTGAGACAGGGTCTTACCCTGTAGTCCAGGCTGGCCTATTCTGTGTAGCCTATTCTAGCCTTAAACTTGCAATCTTCTGTCTTGGTTACTTTTCTCTCATCACTGAGACAAAATACTTGATGCCCAAAATGAAGGAAGGAAAGGTTTATTTAGCTTATAGTTTTTGAAGGTTTTGGTCCATAGTCAGCTGGTCCCAAGGCAGGGTGCCGTGGCTAAGGGGCAGCTGTTCATGGCAGCCACAAGTGACAAAATCAAAAAAGACAAAAGGGAAAACGCCTCTTCCTTCCTTATATAGTGCAGCACCCACACCACCAATCCTAGGGCTAGACAATGAACCAATCACAAACGCTAGACTCAGCCACCTTTGAAAAGTCTGCCCCCCATGTCTGCATGAGGCTTTGGGACATTTAAGCACAAACCATAACATCTTCTTTCCTCAACTTCTTGAGAGCTGGGATCACAGGCATAAACCACCATGACTGGTGTTTTTGCTATTCAGTTGTTTGACTTCTCTCTGAACTTAGGTATTAGCCCCTTATTGCATATATGCTTGGGAAATTTTCTCTCCCATCCTGTAGACAGTCTTTTCTCTCTACTGTTTCCTTTGCTGTGTAAAGCTATTTAGTTTGATGCAATCCCATTTGTCTATTTTTTCTTTTATTATGAGTGGTTCTGGGATCAAATCAAAACAGTCATTGCTCAGGGAAGTTCCAAGAAGCTTTTCCTTGTGTTTTCTTCTAGTAATTTTAAAGTTTAATCTTTAATCTATTTTGAGTTAGTTTTTTTATTTATATAGCTATTTTATTCTTATTAGTACATGTTTGCTTCACATAATATGATTACATTCATTGCAGAGAGTTGGTATGTGTCATAACACAATCTTAATTCTTTTTACTTTTTTCCCATTCTCTTCCTTTCCTTCTCCCTCTCCATGTCTTATGTTGGTATATGATGTGAAATTAAGGTCCTTTTTTTTTTTTTTTTTTTTTGCATGGGAATATCCAGTTTTCTTAGCATGTTTTACTGAATTAACATTCCTTTTATCATTGTACATTCTTGGCACTTTTGTCAAAGATCTTTGACCATAAATGTGGGGGTTTATTTGCAGGCTTTCTGCTCTTTACAGTGGTCTACTTCTCTCTCTCTGCATTACCCAATCTATTAGCACACAATTGTTCATAGTAGTCTCTTATGAGCAAAGGTCTCTTATACTTTTGTATATCTATGGTATCAGTTGTAGTTCCTCTGCCTTCATTTTTACTACAATTTTATTTATTTGTGTTCTCTTTTTTAAAAATTGTGCTAAATCAATTTTGTTTATCTTTAGAGGACAGGAATCCTTAATTTCACTGAAATTCTCTATTGTTTTTCTAGCCTTTATTTTATTTTTTTTCTGCTCTGGTCTTTATTGTTTATTTCCTTTCAATGATTTTGGGTTTAGTTTGTTCTTTCTCTAGTTCTTTGAGGTATGAAGTTGTACTGCTCACTTGAGAGCTTCTTTTATCTTTACATAAAGTATTTATTGCTATAAACTTCCCTCTTATAACTGCTTTCTACATTTTATAAAATTTTGGGTTGTGCTTCCATTTTCATTTGTCTCATTATTTTTTATCCCTCCTTTGATTCATTGTTATTCAGGAGTATGTTAAGTTGCATATATTTGTTAATTTTTCATTTTAACTATCGTTATTGAGTTCTAATTTTATACTATTGTGATTAAAAAAGATATTTGATATCAGTCATTAAATTTTTTATGACTTGTGGTCTTAATGTATGATCTAACCTCAAGAACATTCCATATGTACGTGAGAAGTGTAGCCATTCTGGTTTTCTTAGATGAAATGTTCTGTACATGTCTTTTAGGTCTACTTGGTCTATGTTGGTCATGTCTACTGTTTCTTATTTATTTTTTTGGTCTGAATGATCCAGTAGAAGTATTGAAGTACCCTACTATTATTCTATTGCCATCTATTTTTCCCTTTGTTCTTTTAATATTTGCTGTATATATTTAGGTCCTCTGATGTTGAGTGCATACAGGTTAATAATTATCATAGCCTTTTTTAATGGATCCTTTTATGATTATATATTGATTTGTTTCTCTTGTGACAGTTTTAAACTTAAAATGTATTTTGATTCATGTACAACATCTTTATTTTCTTTTGGTATTGTTTACATGCAGTGTCTGTTTCTATTCTCTCACTTCCAGCCTGTGTGTGATTAAAGGTAAAGTGAGTTTCTCAAAGGCAGCATTTAGTTGGCTCCTGGTTTTCCTATTCATTCAGAAACTGTGCCTTTAGGTTCACAAATGTATCCATTTACATTAAAAGGTATTATTGATAGGTAAAGACTTACTACTGCCATTTGTTGGTTCTTTATTTCTTTATTGCTTTTGTTTTTGTCTTTTTGAGACAAAGTCTTACTCTGCAATTCAGACTGGCCTTGAACTCACTTTGTATCCCAGTCTGGCTCTGAACTTTGCAGTGATTTTCCTGCCTTAGCCTCCCGAGTGCTAGGATTATAGGCCTGCACCATCATGCCCAGCTACTGGTACTTTATTTTAGTTTTTGGATATTGTTATATTTCCTCCATTATTCTTTACTGACATTTTCTAAAAATTTAATGAACTTCATAATTTTCTTCTTCTTAGTTACTTCTTCCTTTGTAAAACAAAAGCAAACAAAGCAAAAGCAATAGCTGTGGTAACTCCTTTTCTAGGGATCATTTCATTAAAGGCCTAGTCCAGCTTTTTTAACACTAGCTAATATGCCTAGGAGATCTCCCTGAATCACCCATCATAGCCACAGAACTCTGTCACCCATTATCTTAGGCCAGCCTTTTGTGTTCCTATATAGCATGTCTCTTGCGAAGACAAAGAATTCAGGAGTCTTATGTATATTCCTGATCCTACCTCAAACAGACTCTAAATTTTGGGATGTATTTTCCAGTAGTTTTGCTTGGTGCAACAGCCTGTTGAAACACTGCAGAGATGGGATACATACTCTTTCACTTTTCTCATCTCTATTGAAATGGATTATAGAATTTGAAGGTATTGATGGATGTACTCACCAGTAACTCATCAGTTTTACAACTGAGACTTCTTAGTGGCTTAGGGGGCATTCCTCCCACGTCTTCTTTAAAGCCTATTTTAGAAAAGGGGACCAAAAGGGATTTCTGGTTATAACACCACACATACACACGCCCCCTTTATAGAAGTTGCCAACGTACTATTTCAAGAAATCTCAGACAAGTCTAAGAAACCCCTGATCCCACACCCTGCCCAGCCTTCAAAGTGCTCTTATAGGTCAGATCATGGCAGAAATTTCCAGTCATCTTTTGACTGTTTGGGTTTAAAATCACCAATAAATGTCACATCATCCTTGTGGTGCTTTCACTTTCCCAACTGCCACTCTCTGCAAATGAGTCAGGGCCACCAAACCAACTCAGATGCCCTTAAGACAATCTGAGAGGCCACCGTTCCCTGACTGGTTTCCACCGAAGAGTCCAAGGACCAAGGAAACTAAGTATCTCTAGTGTTTAAATGTCTCTAGTTATTGAGAGGAAGCAGACAACAAAATTATTATCAGTAGGAGGTACACAATTCTATATAGGGAAGTTTGTATATGTTTATTTAGAAGATTTGGAGCATAGAGTGTTCTGTTTAATTATTAGAATATAGTGTTAGAATACCAGCTTGGCTCCAATAATCATAAGACTCAAAATAATCATGGCCTTCAAGGCATAAACTTTATTTTTCTCCAGGATAGAACTACAGGTTGGCAATCCCCCACTGTCTTGAGGCCCTTCTTTTTGCTGCTGTTTGCCCTCAGTAATTGATTGCTATCTGAAAGTCCACAGTGGCTGGTTTAATGTTTCCAGTGTCGGTTTCCCTGCCAAATGGTAGAGTAGAGGGAAAACTGTGACACATGCCTCCCCTTTAAGAGCACACAGCACCTCCATTCATGGTGTACCGGCTAAAACCAAGTGTGCATCTGCAAAAAGGGCAACAAAATAAAAATTCTGCTGGGAAATCATGCACCATTAGAAGAAAGAATGAGTGTGGGAGAGCAATTATTTGTTCTGTTATAGCATTTTTTCCAACCACTAGAATACAGTGCCTACTATGAATACCCAGAGGGACTCTGAAATCAACTTCCAATCTCCTCACTAAGGAATTGGTGAAAACCATAGTCTAGAGTTAAGATTTTAAGACTTTTCTTACTCTACTTCTCTGACTCACATGTTTTACATGCCACATTGGTCTATTAAGATATTGTCATCTCTTTACATATTCTTTACATCTTTATGTTAAGTATAGATGAGTTTTTAGACTTTGGGCTTAAAATTTCTAAATGTTTGAATTTAAAGTAAAACTCTTCATCAACTCCACTTCTAGAGAGATTGATGACCCTAATTTGCATATATGAAAGCTAAACAGCATGAGAACTTTAAGGGGGCAATGTAAAAAAAAATTTTTTTTCCTGAGAAGGAGTTCCACTATGTAGTCCAGGCTGGCCTTGAACTTACTTTGTAGCCTCAACTGGCCTCAAACTCACAGTGACCCGCCTGCCTCAGCCTCTCAAGTTCTGGTATTCCAGGAGTGTGCCTCCAGGCCTGGCAGGAAATTTTAATTTGAAGGGGTTAGAATTTAGAGTTGGATTTCCCCGTCTCAAATTTCAGATGATTTTTTTACGATTGCCTACTCTTAAAAGCAGTTACTTACTCTTGAAAGAAAAAATTAGAAAAATGAAATCAATGGAAATGAATAGGGCAGAAACAATGCTAGTAATGAATTCAGTGCCTAAACGC
The DNA here is from genome assembly GCA_004027295.1 of Dolichotis patagonum. Classification (NCBI taxonomy): domain Eukaryota; kingdom Metazoa; phylum Chordata; class Mammalia; order Rodentia; family Caviidae; genus Dolichotis; species Dolichotis patagonum. The sequence goes on along the minus strand of PVJX010013630.1, from coordinate 21,570 downwards.
ACACACTGGAGATCACAGATGTCTCTCTCTACCTTTAGACTGATCACACATTCTGCTCCTAAAGCTGCTGGGACAGAGGACCACAGATCAGGTGGCTTAAAACCAGAATCCCATTGTCTCACAGCTCTGGAGTGGCAGGTTCGTTCCTTGGGAGACCCGGGAGGGAAGGACCTGTCCAGGTGCGCCACTTGGCACTGCAAACTTCATTGCACAGCATCCTCTCTGACCGTGTCTGCACCTGCTTCTCTTTTCTAAGGACACCAGTCATACTGGATTAGGGCCCATGTTAAGGACCTCACTCTAACTTGATTATCTCTGTAAAATCCCTGTTCCCAAATAAGGTCACACACTAATGTACTGGAGGTTAGGTCTTCAACACACATTATTTGGGGGACATTTTGACCTATTGCTTTTGACTGAGCAAAATTGGAGCTCTTGGTTGTTGTTTTTATCTCCATTTTTAGAATGTTTTCAATACCTGGTTTTTGAACTTGACAGGGCTTTAAGGTGATGAATTAATTATTAATTACTGTGTGGAGGGCTAGAGAGACACTCCCCACCACATAGGGGTTTAGAGGTCACTGGGATACTGCTAAACACTAGCTCGCTTCCCCCTGGCTAATTAAACTACACTGATAGCAGAGGTTTTTACAGAGCTCTCTGGGACATCTCTTTAGTCTTCTACAATGAACATAAATGATACTTTCTTCCGCAATGTTCCACAGTACTCTTCAGAGTTCAAGGCCACTTCTAGATTCTATTAGCTTCATATTAGCTTTGTTGAGTGCAATAATTTACCAGGCTCTCGACCGGGGATTTAGCTCAGCGCATAAGCGCCTGCTTTGCAAGTGTGAGGTCGTGAGTTCAATCCCCGGTACCAAAATAATGATAATAATAATTTACCAGACTCTTTAGGATCTGAGCAAATGCCCTCTCACATGATAGAGAGAAACACTAGAAACTTTGTCTAGAAGCCTAAAAGACACAGACAGATTTTTACCTTGTTAAACTTGTTCATAAAAATGAGACACTACCCAAAAAATGAGACATCAGAATCTAATCTTTACATAAGCCATATAAACATTTCTTAAGAGAGCAAGAAGATGCGAAAATCAAAATTTTAGACAAAAGATCTTAAATGTTATCTTTCTTCATATTTAGAGGTAAGAACTGAGGTCCAAAAAGATGAAGTCTCTGAATTTCCAGTTCAATATTATTTTATTAGGCTTTTTAAGACATCACCAGACCCAAATATACCAGCTTCACCTACCACCTACAGATAGGACACATAGTGTACTACAGGTGACCCTTCTTGAAACCCCTGAGGCCAAGCGTGTTCCTGAATTCAAAGTCTTTGGGTTTCAGAAGGACAATGTAGGATTCATGCCACACACCCCATGATATCCCCAGGAGGTCCAGGGCAGCATTCAATAATCAAATACATAAAGATTTCTGCAGCAGAGTACAGGAATGTTTATATCATATGCATCAAATAAGAAGCATATGATCATGTGTCACATCAGATTTTGCTCCCCAAATGTGTTAGGAAAAACTTCCACTTGTTGGACTCTTCAGCAGTCTTTAGATTTCAGGACTGCGGGAAAGAGATTGTGGCTTCCCTTCCTCTGGAATGAGATTCTCAGGGTTGGCTTTGCAGAACCACTTGGGATCCCTGTGCCCAGGAGCCCTGAGTCAGATTCTTTGGATGTGGCCTGGGAACTGGAATTTTTGACAAACAACCCGGATGATTCTTGGGCAGATGACTGGGGAAACACTTAAGAGACAGTGCCCAGTGCCTGTCAAAGCTGGGAAACAGGTGGGAACCTCCACGGGGTTATTTTTATCACATGCCTTTCCCAAGATTTCCCCTTGACATCAGTTTGACCCTTTTAGACAAGTTTCACAGAATTTCTCCATGACATTTTGAAGGGAGGTGGGTGTCCAAAGGGCACAAGTACACAGATGATCAAAGGGGCAGGAGATGAAAGCAGAGCAGAATAAGGAGAGGGAGCTGCTACACAGCTCAAATTACGATTTGGTCCTCACAACACATTACACGTTTTCATTCCTGTTGAGGATGCGCCGCGGGCCAGGCAGTGGGGCAGGTATTTGTACAGTCGCAGAATAGTTCTGTACCCAGTCATGCTCCACTTTTCCCCCTCCTGACCTCTCTTCTTGTGCTGGTTTGTTGCCTTTCAGAGCTGAGCATCATAGGAAGTGTGTGACGCACTTCCAGGCTAGGGCTCCATCTGCTGGATTATCAGGAAGGCCACCAGCACCCCACTGCTCTTCAGTGGAAAGAGCCATCGTGTGCACTAAATCACAATGCACTATTGACCAGGTCGGTTACATTAACGGGCACTATTTGTAGTAATAGGTAAGCATAGGAGAGAATTACCTAGTAACCTGTGAGGAGCATTAGCCTAATCTACCTGGTTGAGGAGGCTTTAGTGTTAATTAGGTTAACACTTGGAGGAGTTTCCCTAATATAGCCTGTACTTGCTGGGGGTAAACTGACCTTCCTTGTAAGCACCTTGAGCTTCAGGTCCTGAGAAAGTGTGGCTGGCACTGCTTTTGGGTCTTGACGACAGCTAATGAGCTAGGTGTGGGAACTCAGAAGTGCTTTAGTGACCCCGCGAGGCTGATCATTCTGTCGGGGTGTGTTTGGTCTCTATTTACCCTCTGAGCCATCTCCCCTAGCCCCATCCCTGTTCTCTCTCATACCCATCTGGCTCTAAATTCACTCCAAATCTCAGGCTCCTGTCTTCCATCTGGGCATCCAATTCCGCGCTTTACCTCTTTGATGGGCATGCGTGTGGCTGGGGCTGGCCGCAAGGTTTCCACGTTGGTCTCCGTTTGGAGCACGGTTACCCTCTGTAGGCAGGTGCGGTTTGGCTGGGGGAGGCCAGCGTTTACATTTACATAGATGGGTGCTCACATGTGGGAACGTGGGTACTAATTTTAGACTGGCTGGCTTCTATGGAAATGGAGGATTTGAATAACTGGAGAGAGAGCGAGAAAGGGTGAACTTTTATGAGGGGAATGAATATGATGTCTGGAGAAACCAGAAGATAAAAACCCCTTCTCCACGGTCAACTCCACCACAGCACAGACGTCATCAAGTTCGTTCTTTGGAGTCTCCCCCCAGACTTGAGAGATGGGGCCTGACAGCATGCGAGCAGTTGGTGTTTGTTGATTGAATGCTGGAGTGGTTATGGTCACATAAAATGGTACCATGCAGGTATCTAGAACATGGTCAGCTGTAGAAAGTTCAGGAGCAGCTACGGTGGCAGCAGTGGGTTGGAGAGCGAGGGAAGAGTCACTCAGCTGGCTTTAAGGTTAGGCCGAGGAGTTTGACAGATGTGCAGAGGCTGCTACAGTCGTTGAGGTCACAGGGACACAGCCGTCTATGCAGCAGGCTCCTTGATGCCCCCCACACATCACCTCCTTAATCACAGCTTTGCTCCCTGCTAACTGAGGACCTGGGAGCTGTTTCCCTGGGTGCTTCTCCTCTGCCTGGTCCGCATCTGTGAGGGTTTCGTGGGGCTCAGAGCCAAGGAGCCCCTTCTCTGCATGTACTTTCCCCTCCAGGCCAAAGGCCCTAAGCACCGTGATACAGGCAGCGGCAGCCCTCCTTCTTCTGGCCAGACCCCGTCTGTAGCCCTCCAGCGACGTCTTCCTTTGAAAGCCTGCTCAACTCTCATGCCCCACTTTTCGTCCTCAAAACCTCTTTCAACTCTAGACCTCCCACTTCGCTGTGGTCTCTGCCACTTACCCATTGTAAAGCTAGAAGCCTCGTCCTGGCCCCTCTTCTCTTACTGTCCTCCACTCGCACCGGCAGGTCCTGATACCCTCTAAGCCTCTCACCACGCCGGAGTCCCAGGGACTCCCCGCTGCCCCACAGCTTCACTCCACAGGGAAACAGCTCCCGACTCCTGCCAGCTGAAGGGTGCCCAGGGGTCTGCACGTTGGGACCTTTCCCCTTCCTGCAGCGCCTTCACCCCTGCCTGCCGGTGAGCCTTAAGCATCCCAGCCCCTTCCCGCATGAAGCAGGAACCCTTTCCTGCTCTGTTCTTTGCTCAAGATGCTTTTGAAAATTACTCTCCAGGAGGCTGGCAGCCCGCCTGTTAGGCTCTCACACACCACCAATCTACTTCGCAGGACTCTGCGTGGTCGGCCGCTGTGTTATTTGTTGCTCTAGTTTTTCCCCAGGAAGAGGTAAGTGCCATGAAAGTGAACACCCTGCTTTAAATACTGCTTAAAACCAAGTTTCCTGAAAGGGTGTGGCATGGATTAGCATGCTGCAAACATTTGCTGAATGATAAGTGAGCTAGAAGCCTCATTTTCATATTCTATGACCTAAAATTCGGCCTTCTTCTTGAGTGCTTATGAGAAGTAAATAAGAAAATACTGAGTTCAATAAATGTTAGCCTCTATTATTACTACTGTTACATTATTACTAACTCTAATAGGATATTTGTTAGCAGCTCTCACTACTACCACAGTGGTATTATTTCTTCCAACAACCATCATGAGGCAGTCAAGTTGACCACAATTTATAGATAAAGAAACAAAGATCAGAAATAGAAAGAGCCTACTCCAAGATCACATGGCCAGCACACATTCAAGTTTGAATTCTAAGAGAAAAAAGAGAAAAGGACTTGCAGACTAGTACAGTGCCTAAGCCCAAATGACTGGAGGAAGAGAGTCCTCTGTGGCGTAAATAAGGCTCCACGAAAGGGAACCTGTGCTGTGCTCAGTGGAAGCTGGATAACCAGATAAACTATCGGCGACTCCGAGCTTTAACTGAGTGAGAGGTCAGGAGTTGGACATAGGAGCATCAAAAAATACAACATCTCAGTTGTGATCACAATACAATACCTGGACATCTGGACAACTGAAGATACAGTTTCTGAAAAGGAACCCACACACTCACACACTCACACATCTTGGGACCAAAAGATTCTACACACCCTTCATATGGATTTCCTTCCATCTGCCCACTTTCTTACCCACTGGATACACCCCCGCCCCGGCCTTTCCTTAGTCTTTTTTTATTCCCAGACTCTTCCCCACTTTCTCCTCTTATATTGATGTCTCCGAACATGTCTTATACTGATGTCGCTAAGATTTGCGTAACACTTGTGTGGCAGGTATTATTCTAAGTACTTTACACATATTAACTAATTTGCCCTTAAAACAACCTGAACAGGTAGGCACTGCTATTTTCGCTGTGTTGGAAAATGAGACACAGGGTAGCAAAGGAACCTGTCCTGTGTCAGACAGCTTCATTGTACGAATGGCTGGAAAACAAGTTAAGTAGCCTTGGATTGGCAGGAAGAGCTGTAATGAGGTTTTGTTTGAGAACAGAACATTCCTGACTGAGTGGGACATAATCCCCTGGGATCCACAATTCTGAGGTCCTATCAGAATATAAGATATTCTGAATGCAAGTGCCGTGTTCGCTCCGGCTTCAGTGAAGTTTGGCAAAATGAGCAGTAGACATGAGTTCTTGGGTCAGGTACTAGACGGCTCAGTGCAGGAGTGCAGGAGTTTAGGAGACTGCATCTGTAATCTCTACTTCCTTCATTTATTCCAGAAAGAGTTCTGAGTAGAGGACCTTTTATACGTGGATGTCCCCACCGGCTTATGAGACTGTATAGCTGCAGACACCGACTAGAAAACAGGTTTTTACGCAGGAGCTTCTTGACCTTTCGTCCCCCACTCCCAAGCGTTTTCAGAGGCCTCCTCCACCACGGTGCTCCCACCCCCACTCCCTACCACAATCTTGATATTAGAAATAGCCTCCTCATGGGGAAAATCCTCCAGGTTCCAATTTGTTTTCTAGTGTTAAGCTAGCAAAAGAATTTACTGGCAACCCGTGTAGAGAGAAGGAGCCTTATTAAAACCAAAAACAAGTGGCTCATGGGAAAGCTTTTGAGCACTCGAGCATAACTCCTTATTTGTGTCAGCCCCAGGTTGTACTGACTTATATTGTCATGCATTTTAACCAAATTAAAGTATCACATCATCATGACAAGTTTCACAATGTGTATCCCAGGGCTGTCTTCTTTTTTCTTCTGAAAAGTTGGGCTTAAAGTAAAAATTCAGCCCACAAAGCGATCGAGCTCCTGTAGCCGCTGTCAGCCAACTCCTTGTTTCGTTTTAAATGAAACTGACTTTTGCTCTTAATCCTCCCTCCTTCCTCCCCATCTCTCTCCAACTCTCACTGGCTTCGTGGAAAAACATCAGTCAGGTCAGAGTTCTCAGAGGCCGTGTGAAACGCTTTCTATCTCCCCTCCAGGTGACGGGCATTTGGGGATGGTGTGTTACCACGGCTGGAATGCTGACATGGGTTTGCGAGCGAGCAGCGTCTAATGACAGCCTCCTGTGTAATGTCAATGCCACCAAATGCTTGAACTGCTTAGTTATCATTGAGCTCAGTTATAAAACTAGAGAAGACTTACATTTATAAAACCCACTAGTTTTCATATTAAATCTGAAATGCAAAGAAAATCTTACAGATGTGCTATGATCAGCAAGAGAAATCCATGATTTATGCCTTGAGGTGTACCCTCACATATTTCATATGTGTTCTTCGTAACAATCCTCAGAACCCTGCAGAACGTGGTAGGATTCATTCATTTACTCAGCCCATTGCTCCTGCTTGGGAGAGGAGTCAGAGGCCAGATCGCTTCTGGAGACAAATGGACAGGTATTTGCAGTCTGGTTGCACTCTGAAACTCAGAAGATCAAGAAGGGGTGCTCAGGGGACCCAGGAGTGGCCACATAATTTATGCAAACGATTCACACTGCAGTGAGCAGCAGATGAGTTACAGACAGCTGGCAGCTGGACTGGCAGGATGCTATTTTAGAGTCAAGCCAACAGGTGGGCATCGCCTGGGCTGTTAGGAAGTAGTGGTCAGCCCAGCTGCTGCTCCATCAGAGCCGGCCGTGGATTGGAAAGATGGGATGAAGGCGCTCAGGCTATTCTCAGTCAGAACTGGTTCTGCAGCTGGCCGGGGCTGACCAGCAAGTAAGGGAGGAAAATAAGCAGCAAAGCCGACAATGGAGGCTCTGAGAAAGGCCAGGGAGATGAGGGGCGGAGTGGACAATATTCATTAAGCCTCCGCTTGATAGGTGAAGACACAAGGTTAGACGATATTAGATGCATTGCATGAGACAGCATGCAAGTAGAATATTCATGCTTGGGAAGCAGGTCACCTGATTCCTAAAGATCCCTCTTAATTGCATCACTCATCTGGGTTTACTTTCAGAGACAAGACAGAAGGTTTCCATCATTTTCTGTAGTTTAGAAGAGATTAAATAGCATAGAAATCACCTCTCATTTGAAAGCGTTAATGGAATCAGTCTTTTGAAATATCAGAATCTTGCTTTAGGCGGGCTGGGTTTAAATTCCTCTGTAGTTTTTTTTCTCTGAATTGTTTGCTTGCTTGCTTTTAGCAAACTTTCGGGTCAATTTTGGTAAGTTGTGATCCCCACCTTTAAAAGTGTTTATTTCACCTAAATAATCAATTTATGTGCTTGATTCCTTAAATAGTATTTCATTTCTAAGTGTCTCTGCATCTGTGGTCAAAACTCATTTCTTGCACCAAACGGTATATTGCTGTTTTTTCCCTTTTCTTCAAGTTCACACAAGGGTTTATTTAGTAATCTGTGTGTGTGTCCCAGTCTTTTTTATTGGTTACACAGATTAAAGGGTTTCATCTTGGCAGATTTGTACAACCACATAACATACTGGGAGCACCCTTACCCACCCATTACTCCCCATGCCACCCTCCCCCTGGCTCACATTTGGGGGTGTTCAGTGTGTATAATGCCTTACAGTCCTTTCCCTTGCTTCTTAATGGTCTCTCTTTTGCTTTATTGTCATCCCTTTTAGAGATCACACATCAGGGAGGACATGCAACATCTGTCTTTCTGGATCTGGCTTCTTTCACTCAATATCGTGATCTTCAGATCCATGCATTTTCTTGTGAATGACAGAATTTCATTCTGCCTTGGGGCTGAGTAATACTCCACTGTGCATGTGTACATTTGCTCTATCCATACATCTGCCGATGGACACCTGGGCTGGTTCCAGGGACTCCTAGGCTTGGTTTTTATGAACTGTGGCATAATCAGCATGGGTGTATAGTATCCCCAGAGCATGCTGAGTGTAATTACTTTGGCTGTAGACCAAGGACTTGTGTCGCTCTTGGATCAGATGGTAGCTCTATTTTTAGTTTTTTGAGGAACTTCCGTACTGATTTCCATAGCAGCCGTGCTGATTTACATTCCCACCTTCACGGTAGAAGGGTTTCCCACCTCCCATCCTCATCAGCATTTGCTAAATTTTACATTCTTGATGGTTACATTTGGACTGGGATCTCAGTGTACTTTTGATTTGCATTTCCATTTAGCAGTCTTTTCACAGAACCCCCTCTATATTTTTATACTCATTCTATTTTTTCCCCTCTCTTTTTCTCTCTTTCCCTCTGTCTCTCAGCATTATGGGTGATGTCTGTGATAGAGATTATAGAGATATGAGTTAACCATATTTTTTCTTCTTTGTGAGCAACCTAAAAACGTGCTGCATATGTAGCTCAGTGTGAGGGCCCCGGGAGACTTCCCTAGAGTGTCCAGAGGAGACAGAGGTCTTCCAAATTCTTGATTTTAGCCCCAAATGGTCATTTTGGACTTTGAACCCTCAGAACTGTAGAATATGAAATTTGTGTTATTAAGCCAACAGGGTCTTTCTATGTAGCCCAGGCAGGTGTCAGAATTGCAGGTATCCTCCTGCCTCAGCCTCCAGAGTGCTGGGATTACAAGCATGTACCACTGTGCCTGCCAGAAACCATCTTTGTAGGTTCTTTGGTGGCCTACGAAATAGCACAGAGTCGGTGAGGCAGGGAATCAGAGATTTTCTGTACAGAACCCTCTGAATGTTTATTCTTTCACTTTGCCACAATCACTACTCTCATTCCTGCCTCTTAAGCAAGATTCTCCTAGTTCTTAGTGCTGTATGTATTCTAGAAAAATATAGTATTTTTCCTTTATTTCAACCTACTCTGTGGTCTTAAAATCAATACGCATAGTATGATTATATTGTTTCCATTGCTGCTGCAACAAATTATTATAAACAGTGGTTTCAAACAGTAAAATAATTATTCTCTCACAGCTCTAGAGGTCAGAAGTCCAAATGCACTGTCAGTGGACTAAAGCCAAGGTCCACAGGTCCAACTAGGTCTTCCTGGAGGCTCTGCTGGTTTCCTGGGCTCCGGTCTCCCTTCCTGTTCCACTCCAACCTTTTGGTTCTTTATCACATCCCCTACCACTGACTGTTCCTCCCTCTGCCTCCTTCTGGTAAGAAATATTGCCATGCATCCTGCCTGGACGATCTAGCATGATTTCCCCTTCTCACAGTCATTAACTGAATTATAGCAGCACAGGTCCTCGGTATTAGATATGGCCAGTTTTTGGAGGACCATCAGCCGGCCACTCTGATATTCCATTCCATGTCTCCTAACAACACAGAAGCCATATGTTTGGTGTTTGTTTGTTTGTTTGTTTGTTTGTTTTTTGGTACCAGGGATCAAACTCATGGCCTAGTGCTTGACAGGCAGGTGCTTATGCCGCTGAGCTAAATCCCAGGCTCAGCCATGTTACTGATTCACGACCTTAGGGGTGGACACAGGCTGCTGTGCACATTTCTTCATTGACTATCCTATAAAACATCCCTAGGAATGTGTGGAAGTTTGTCATGGTATAACAGAACAATAAAGGGTGAGTAGCTGATACAAATCACCAAGCTTCATCTCCCTGAAGGGCGCCAAGGACCTAGATTTCATAACAGTGAAAATCCCACTGAAAGACGTTTGCCAAGTACACTCTTAGAAAGGGGACCTGAAAACGGTTCTCCTTACAGGGACACTGTTGTGCTTACCATGCATGGGTCAAACCCAGAGGAGCTAGCAGTGTGAGGACTATTCCATTTCTCCAGTTATTTCTTAGTTGCTTTCCAAAGTAGGTGCACCAATCTGCACATTGAATTGCAAAGCAGTCCTCATTTTCTGCATATCCCAGTAAAATGTGGTAATATTTGGTTTTCTAATGATTTACTGTTTTGCTGGGAATGAGGTAATTTTCCAGATTTTCACTGAAGCCCTCTGGCTGCCAGTGTGTTCGGCCCTCTGTTGATGCAAAGCTGGGTTTTGATTCTGCTTTCTCTTGTTTGTTTTCTTCCAGGGATTTTATTCATCGTCCTACGGGTTGACGTTGTTATTCATCTGCAGGAGATCTTTGTATAGACATTATCACTCGTCACTTATAAATACTGCAAGTAACTTTTCTTAATATATTAGGTGTCTCTTTACTTGGTCTAGGGTGCCTTATGTAACAGAAACCTTTTATATTGAGGTAACCAGTCTCATTAAATTTTACCTTCAAGTTTATATGCTTGCTTTGTAACTATTTTCTATGTTCATTTTTATTTATCTTTTTCAACTATTTTTAATTTACTTTGTTGAGTCAAATGCCTATTTGTCATTTCTCAATTTTTAAAATTCCTCTAACTGAAAGGGGGTTACTTCTGAACCTGGTAAAATGTTATTTTAAAAAGCATTCTATTTCACTCCAAATCTTTATCAAGTTATTTTTCTGCTTTGAGTTATTCTCCTTTCCCTGCTTTATACATCTTAGGCACATTTACAAAAGACATAAACTTTATAACTGAAATAAAATAAGTGTGCTGTTGAAAGTCATAGTCTACAGTGCACAAAAAAGAAAAGTATGTATAGTATCCATTAACAAGTAGAGGAAATTGCCAGGCATGGTGGCACACACCTGTAATCCCAGCAATCAGAAGGCTGAGGCAGGAGGATCACCATAAATTCAAGACCAGCCTGGGCTGCAAATTGAGCTCGAGGCCAGCCTGAACTGCATAGCAAGACCCTCTCTCAAACAAACAAACACAAGTAGAGGAAATCATTTCAAGAACAAACCAAGAATACTCACTCCTTCCTACAATAATTTTTCATTTCTCTCTCTGCTAAATTTTTAACATCTGGTATTGTTTGAGACAATTTGGTATTGTATGAGATTTATTACTATCACTTTGTGCAGAGACAAAGTTATGTGGTACACAAAAGCCAGGAGAGAGAAGTAAGAAGTCATGCATTCAGTCACTTCTGCATACAACACTGATTATTACAATAAAGATGAATCTATTTATATCGAATCTATTATCCTGCTGCTAATGCAGCAGTAACAACTGAAACTAAAACATTTCACCCAGTGTGTACATATTTTAAAGTGTCACATGGGCCCCCAATAATAAATACAATTTTATTTTATGTATCAGTGAAAAACAGATTTAAATGAAGTAAAATGAAAAAGCAGAGGTCATGAGTTTGATCCCTGGTACAAAAAGAAAGAAAGAAAGAAAGAAAAGAAAAGCAAAAGAAATACAGAAGTAAACTCCATCTTTATTTTCTCATTCAGCAAATACTTTTATTTTATTTTATTTTATTTTATTTTATTTTATTTTATTTTATATCTCATGAGACAGTCTTGCTGTGTAGTCCAGGCTAGCCTTGAACTCATTAGGTAGCCTGGACTGGCCTCAAGCTTGAGGCAATCCTCCTGCCTCAGTGTCCTGAGTGCTGGGATTGCAGGCATGTGCCACCACGCCTGGCAAAGAATGTGTATTAAGGCCTGCCATGTACCAACACTGAGCAGCAAAAATAAGCAGTTAACAAAGTACACAACAGCCACACTTGCCTAAAACCAGAGTTTTTGAGCAAGAGCAGCTGCAGCTAAGAAATAAGCAAACAAAATTAGCAAAGGTAATGTTAAAAACAGGTGTATCCAAGGAAGAAAATAAAGCAGTGACATGAAAGCTACACCCTTAGTGAGAAGAAGCCAGGAATATGGAAGTCATTAGAGGAGATTAGCAGGAAGCCACAGAAAATGTAAATAAACTCAGCAGTGCCCTTCTCCTTATCCAAAGTGCAATAAGAATCAGATTTATTACAGCAGATTGCTGTAAATGAAGAAACTTGTTTCACAGAACTGTTCATCACAAAAATTCATGTCACAAACAGGAATCACTGTGACTCTTGGTAGTCAGGGTGGGAGTCATGTTGGGAGAAGTTACCTAATTCTGGAAGAAGAAAAAATGTTTGTGGATTGTTGTTCTCTCTTTTGGAACAAGTACAGATAACTGTTAGAAAATTTCTCAACCAGTAACAACTGCTCTTCAGTGGAGTCGGAGAAGGTTAACTTGGTCTACCTCTAAATACCCAAAGTCCAATATCCTGCTGTAGCCAGTTTCTTCCATCCCTAAACTGTCCATCTAACTAGTGGGCTTCTTTCTCAGGCCTTTCCCTCCTATTTCCAGCACAGCTGACTCCAAGCTTTGATTCCCCAGGATCTTTCCCAGGAAGACTAAATCTTCTATGCCCACCCAACTCAACATCCTAATTCATACGCTCACAACAAAACAGGGTACCTTTCAGAGATTATGGCCACCCACGGAAAGATAGTAGTAAATCAGAAATAAGGACAATTATAATTTTATAATTGTAACTGTAATCGTGGTTTGATACACAAGTATTTCCAATAGCAGCTGCCTCTCTGTGCTAAGATTTTAGAAGCTATGTAACTAGCCTGTTTTGTAGTAACTTAATGATAGGAACAAGTGTCTATTCAGATGTGATTAATATAACTGGTTCTAAAGCAGATTCATTTTGCCTTTCTTAGACTGACTTTGTATATTATTTAACTGAAATACATGTTTTGTCTGCTGGTGCTTCTTAATCCTTATTTGTAAATGATAATGAGTCTACAGCCAAAATGGAATAGAAGACTATTTTCGCAGTCACCTGAAAAAAATTTTAACAAGTGAGGATGGGGCTGTAGCTCAAGGGTGGAACACTTGCCTTGCATGGCCTAGGTCAGTGGCTGCCTGCAAACCTTTTAGAGACCCAGGGCACAAAGCGCTCCCTACGACGTCATCACCTGGCGCCCTTTCTCCTTGTGGAGCATGCGCACGCGTGCCGTAGCATGTGCAAGCGTGCTGTTATCCGTTATCTGGCTGCTGGACTGCTGGGCAAATTGGCTCCGTCATGACAGAGGACTCTGTGCTCCCTGCAGCAGCCGTGCACTAGGCTTGCCACCACTGGCCTAGGCCCTGTGCTTCCTGCCTCGCAGGAAGATGAGGAAAACTTCAAAGTGCTTCTGAAGAGGACATTAATAGAGCGGGTATCTGCAATGTTATACAACCCTCACCGCCACACTGCTCCCCTGAACTCTTTCATCTTAAAACTGAAACTCTGCATCCAATAAACCAATAACTCCCCGTTTTCTGCTCTTCCTGCCTCCTGCCAACTACCATTCTGCTTTGTCTTTAGACTATTTTATTTATATAAGTTGGATCATATAATACTATATCTTCTTGTGACATACTTCACTTTGCGTAAGTTCAATATGTATCCATGTTAAAGCATATATCATAATTCTTCATGGCTAAATAATAATAATAATAATAATAATATCATCTATGCCCCATATCTTGCTTATTCATTTATACAGCAACCAGTTGTAAGTTAATCTTTAAATGGATTATTACCCCAGTAGTATAAGTTCATGTGAAATAATATGTACGTATATAAACACCTAGAAAAACTGAAAGAAAAAATATGGAAGAATTCAATATATCATATATTAAAGTGAACCACAAATTCTTAATAATGAAACTATCTGATATTGGTACATGAATAGAAAGATCAGAACAATAAATGTTTAAAAATAGGCACAAATACATCAGAACTTTCTTATATGATAAAGATGGTATCCAATATCAATAGAGATGAATACATAAATTAAAGAGACAGCTAATTGTCCATCTGCTAGATCTTGTTTTGTTTTGATACCGGTGATTGAACTCACGATCTAGCGCTTGCCAGACAGGTGCTTATGCCGCTGAGCCAAATCCCTGGCCCCAAATTGTCCATTTCAAGAAAAGATAAAATTGGGTTTATACCTCAGGAAGCTTTTGAGGTTTAACCTTCAAATAGATGAAATATTTAAAAGAAAAATACATGAAGAAATAAGAGTCATATAAAAAAATGTGGGTAAATGTCTTGATAACTTTGGAGTGGGAAAGGGCTTTACCTGACTAAAATTTCAAAAGCCATAAAATTAAAGAAGAGGAATAATATTTTTTAAAAAGTCCATACACATGGCAAATATACTCTAAACAAAGTACATGATAAACTGGAACAAATTTCAAATCCCATCCATGATGAATACACTTCTGCTGAACAGGTAAAGAAGTACTAAAGAACTGCTAAAGATTAGAAGATTAGGAATAACTTGATGGGAAAGCGATGAAAGCACATGCACAGACATTTCATAGCAAAAGAACTATGCATGACCAGGAAGAATACAAAAATAATAAGAGAAATAACAATTAAAGCTGGAGTACTTTACATGAAGCGGGGAGGAGTCCAGCCTCAATGGAAAGGAATCTGGCAGTACTTCCCAAAACACAGGTTCATTGCTCCGGGGCCCTGCCATGCCAATGCCAGCATCTTTCCTATACGTACACCTGTGTACAAAGCAATGAAGGTGTCCATAGCCTCTCGCTGAGGCAGAGCTTGGGCAAGACCCAAGTATGCTGTGGTACATTCACACAGTGAGTACCATGAAGCTGGAAAAATAATAAAGAAGGTGTTGCAAGTACCGATGTAAAGAGACGTTTAGATCACGCTATCAAGAAAACAATATGTGAAACAGTGGACATAATAGCATGCTACCTTTTGTGTAGTAAAGTCAGTGATCAGGTAAGAATATGCACATTCCCACAGTGCCCTGCCCATGTGTGTGCCACCCCCGCCCATTCCAATACCCCGCTGAGCTCTAAGAGTCCTCACCACAGGCTTCCTCCACAGCCTGGACCCCAGCTGTATCTGCTGCTGTGCATTTTTCCCCATTTGCACTGGCCTGAATCCACAGCATTAAAAGTCATTGCTCTTATACATCTGAGAGACAATAAAAGGAAACAAAATAAATCTCCAGTGTAACCATGCATACATAACCATGCATATGGCCGTGCATATTTCTTTTGCTTTAAGAATGCTGACTTTGAATGAAACTTGAAGTAAGCATTCCTCCTGCTCTTCTCTCTGGTGTCTTCTCCACTCCTACCAGACCCCAAAAGTCTCCCTGTAACCTCCAGAAAAAAGAGCACCAGATGTTGAGACCCTTATCAGGCAGCTGTTACCATGCACTTCCTCATCTTGTCCTTGCCTTACCTCAGAAACTGCTTTAGAAAAGTGGCAGACATTGCTTTCCACCTTTTCATGTAAATGGAACCTGAGGCCCAAGTGAATATCTGTATCCCAGAGTTTGAGATGTGTATGTGGGAGACAACTCCAGTGATTCCCTGTGAATGCAAAACAATTACTGTGACTTTGATTATTTGGAGATTCATTTCCTTATACTGATATGTAAAAAGCTGGCTAGGGTATTTCCTTCTCTCTTCAATTGGCTCTAAGCATTGCAAATAAAGCTAGCCGAGGTGCTAATATGTACTCTCTAAAGCCAACAGACAGTCCTGTTTCCTCGCATAGTGTTAGTACAGGATATGAGCACGCAAGATGTTAGACCTAATAGCTCCAGGAATGTCAACTGGATACGAGCCTCAAGATAAAGAGGCTATGACTCCCCAGGACACAACAATTCACATATCAGAAACCAAAGGACAGCCTCCCAAAACAATGCCATTGCTACCTTAATTAGATTATGTAAATTGATCCTTCTACATATCTTTATCTCTGCAATTTACAGAGATGCCAATCCTGCACCTGGCCAGCCAGCTCAAGTTACTCACAGTTCCCGCCATCCTCACTGTCACTCATCCCTGAGCCGACCCCCTTCTTCACAAGGTAATAAATTCTGGGAGAGGCCTAGGATCAGGGCCTTTGTCCACATGTGCTCATGAGGATTGGACTTAGGACCCCTTGGCTGCCCTTTACTTAGAATATGTCTTGGTGTCTTTATTCTTACCGTGGGTTGCATTGGTGGTGGTAGATTGGAATTAACTTGCTGGGATTCCAATGTCGTCTCAGTGCGATTACAAATATAACAGTTTGGATTGTGAGGAAAACTAGAAAAGGTATTATAATACTTGGATTTCTGAACTCGATATCTGGGTTTGCAATAGTGGTACACACCTGTATTCCCAGTGTTTGGGAGGCTGACGCAGAGGATCTCCATGAGTCTGAGGCCACCCTAAGCTACATAAGTTCAAAGGCAGCTCGCATTATCTAGTGAGACCCTGCCTCAAACAAACAAACAAAGCCATACCCCAGTTATTACAGGTAGTAAAATCAGGATTGGAATTCAAGTATGGCTTCATGCCTAAGCCCTCCTTGTCCAACACACAAATATACATGTACTATCTTCACTTTCTCCTGGAACAAGAGACAATTCTGCATCTTCCCTGTCCCATATTCATGGGGAGCAATTGCTGTGGAAATCAATCTGGTAAGCTAATAGGCTGCAGTGATAATGATGAACAAAGATTTACAAATGGCTAATCACAATAGCGAAGGGTGACTAAGCACTTACTATATGCCAAGCACTGACAAATATTTTCCTTATGAACATTTTGATTTTCACTGCATGCTTAGGAAGTTGCATTGCTATGACCACCATTGGATGGTGAAGACTTTTGGGCTTAGAGGATTGAATGTTCCCAAGTGATAGGAAATGACTGCACAGATGGAGTCAGGCAACACTGGGTGGTGTCTGGGTGCTTTCCTGTCACAATGTCCTGTGTCCCTCATTCCTACCTCCAAAGGCACCTGTAGCAGGAGATCAGAGTCTTGGAGAGCACAGCTTTGAGCACAAGGGATGAATCTGCACTAGTGACCTTACAGCCTCCAGGTAGGAGGGAGACTTTGATGGGTGGAAGAGTCTTCTTAGTACTTTTCCAAACACACATGCTTTCTCTGTTCCTAGGTTAGTCTTGGTCTCCTATAAATCAGATCTAAATTGAGTTCCTACAGTCAATCAAGTAAAACCTTAAGTTTTTGTTAGGTTTCAAGGGATTTGCATCTCCTTGAAGAGAGGATATCCATTACCCAAAAAGGTTTCATCTCCACAGTATCTGGTCAGTAGGCAGCTTTAGGGGCCAGCTCTTCACCTTTTTCAGCCCATTTCTGCAGGCCTTGACTTTGTACAAGTCGGCAAGGGAGAGGGAGGTCTGATACAGAAATTACCTCAGGCAAGCATTTTCTCCAAAATTTTACTGAATTTTAGAAATTTCAGGAATCTCTGAATCCATAAAATGCTCCACACCATCCCAAAGCTGGAGAGAGTTAAGTCTTTTGAGAAGAAACATCTATTAGATCAGCGCCATATATGAATTTCCTTGAGCTACAACTCAACTATCCTTTTCCTGCAAAAAAGAAGGAGGTAATGAGGTATCTTAGTTACTTTCTCATTGCTAGGAGAAAATACACAACACTCACAAATTCATGTAAGAAAGATTTGTTTTGGCTCAGTTTGTTGAGGTTCCAGCCCATTGTCAGCTGGTTCCAAGGCAGCATGATATAGTGCATAGTATGGAGAGGGAGAAAGAAGTGATGGAATGGGAACAGGAAGCAGAGAGAGGAATCAAGGGAGGAGGAGAGACATAGACCCTGCCAGACCACACCCCCAGTGATCCAGCTCCTCCAACCAGGTGTCACTTCCCAAAATCACATTTACCTATAAACTCATCAGTGGGCTAATCCACTGCTGAGTGTCACACCCGCAGGAGCCAATTATCTCACTGAAGCCCCGATCTGTGGGTGCAAAAGGCTTATGCCGGAAACAGAGCAAAGACACTGTCCTCCCTTCAGCATAAGCAGGAGGAAGAGTGTGTCTTCCTCCAGCTCTCTGCCACTTCTTCCTCATCACTTCTCCTTTTCCTTTTGTGGTCTAGCTCTTCCTATAAAATGCTCAGTGTTGTATGCCTTGGTATTACTTTACCCTTTGTTTCCAACAAATTGTACCCATCGGGACCCTCTTTCCCTATGGATCTGACTCACACCTACCTGGAAGCCAGGCCATGTGACAAGTGGACCAGTGCCTGCTGGTTGCAGACTCTGTCTGTGGATGTTACCTCTTTGCTTTCTAGTGGGCTTTTCCTTCCAGGCACAAATCCCTGACTGGAAATATCCATTCTAACCAAGCTGGGAACTTCAGGTATTGGAGACATCAGTTAAAAAGAGACTTCAGGGTTAGGGACCACTGGGCACTAATCCACAGTGTTCATTTGTCTATAAATAACCCTAGCATGGGATCACTGGTACGGAATACTTACTTGGGCATTTGTTCTGCTTAGGGCAGGTGGGGAAGAGATGTGGAAGCAACAACCCTCCATCCCTCCATGAACAGTAATGATGTTTCACCAAGATCTCCAGAATCCAATTGCTGTTGTCACCACCGCTCCACACTTTCATCCCGGGCATCACGTCCACCACCCTTCAGGGGCCCTCTACCCCTCACTTCCGCTTCGTAACATTTGAACAAGTCACTTGTCCATGTTGGTGGCCTCTGCAAGACAGGCACCTCCCTCAGAGCAAGGATCACGCTGCTCACATCTCAGTATCTCCACGGTGTCTGCCACTCAGTTGACACCAGATATTTGTGGTGACAGGAAGGAAGAAAGGAGGAGGGGAGGACAGCAGGGAGGGCGGAAGGGACTTTTTTTTGCTGGCTTTAGCCTCAGTGAATTTTCTCTTCTTGATGCATCCCTTGACTTGGTTTCGTGTCATGGGTAGGTAGGAGGTGACATGTGACACAGATCCTATAAATAAGTACAATTTAATGTGCTCGTTGCTTCTGCAGAAGCTGATGAAGACGCCGGCCCCGGAGAGTCCCAGGATCTGGGATGTGAAACCACTGCTTCCCTCTGCAGTCAGCCCTTGGTGCACTAGTTTAGGGCCCCCGGCGCTGGCTGGGCTTTCTTCTGGGACCTTCGATTGCCACCAAATATGGACATGCTGGGGGCCGGGTCTGTGGCAGGGCTGCCGATGCAGGAGCTCCTGCCCATGCCTCCGAGCTGGCCAGGTGTTGGAGCTCTCCGGAAAGCCTGCTCTTAGTCAGCAGGAGCCATTCTGTGACCTCTGCCCAGAGGAAGTTAAATAATGAATCCAGAGCCAAGATGAAGACTTCGGACTGGGAACAGGGGGTCCTTTACCACAGCAACATTATTCTCTCCCTTCCAGAGGTTGGGGACTCTACGCTTGAATCTCCTTTACATTTTTAGTCAACACATGGAGGCACATTTATTATTTGATTCCATAGACGAGGAAACAAAAATCTCAGAAGCTTACACCCCTGCCTACATTGCCACAGTCAGTGCAGATCTTGGATTCAAACTTCAGCCTTTCCAACTCCAAAGCCCTGCTCCATTGGCTCCCAATACCACCTCATGGAAAAGAACACAACTGCGGCCGAGAGTAACCAAGCTCCTCCTGGACCTGAAAAAGCGAACTGAATAAGTAACACAAATATTTCGGAAAATCTCTGAGATGGGGGCACCAAATCCCAGCACTCTGTGGTCTAATAAATACAACACTTTATGACGACCTTGGCTGACTCTGTAGCAGGCCTGGCTTCCGAATCGAAGTGAATCGAAGTGGGAAGGGCCGTACCTGCCCTGCCCCACCTGCTTCATCACACTTTATTGCCTTAATCTTTGTCTGCAACCTTGCTTAGCTCTGCTGGAGCAAAGATCATATGCTAGGCAACTGCAGCTGCCGGACTGCAAGGGCGGAGCACAGGCCATAATTCCTTTCCTTCCCCGACACACGTGAGGAAGTGAACTGTCTGTTCACCTGCTGGAAATTCCCCTTTTGTTTCCCTGGTGGGGGGGCTGCCCTTGAGCACTCAGGTTAACGCGGTGTGAAAGAGGAACGTGGGACCACAGAACAGGACACGATGCTAATTACCTCACTGGACTGGCAAACCCTCCCACAGCACACACCGGGGACAGGCAGGAAGGGGACCCAGCCCCCCAACCCCCAAGTCCCCCCAGCCCCCGTCCTGAGCTGTTCAAGGGATAGGAAGTCAGGTAAAGTAATAATAATTATGGGCCCACAAGGCAAAGTGGTGTTGGAAAGCAGAGAACGCCACGGACTGACAGTACCTGTTCAAGTCGGCTAATGGGCGCCCCAGAGCGGGGGTGTAGACAGGGTGACTTTCTAAGGACACATGGGTATGGAGCGCTGGGAGCATGTTCCCAGAATATTTCCTCCTGCCTAAAACTGGGCTGCCCGAGAATCTGCATCGGATAGGACTACACGAATAAAAATATCTCACATCATGATAAATATCTGCAGAAATGTGAACACAGAGTAAAAAAGAAAAAATGATCTACAACTCCCAGTTGTCAAAGAAAAGCTTGCATTGTACATTTCTTCTTTCTTTCTTTTAATTTATGAACATGTAATAATTGGACATTTTTATTTGGTACGGCACGATGCTTTAATACATGAACAATATGTACAGATAAAATCAGGTAATTAGCATTTCCAGCTCCCTATCATAATCTGTTTTATATTTTTAAAAAATGTTATCAGTATATGTTGCAATACATTATAAAGACTTTCATCTTGGCAAATTAGTACATATATATATATCACATCTTTTTAAAATTCCCCTCCCCCTCCTCCTATCTAGATGTCAAGATGTTATAGTAGTTAATTTCCATTGAATGCATTTTTTGAAAGTGGTGTCATAGTTTATCCAAAAGCTTGTTATTTGTGATCCATCAGAGTTTACTATAAAATTTTCAGAGCATCTGAATATTTCTGAAAATGTACAAGACAGTATATAGTTCTTTTTGCTGTTGTTGTTGTTGTTCTTCTTCTTCTTCTTCTTTTTTTTTTTTTTTTGACAGAAACTCTCAAAATGTAGTCCAGGCTGCCCTTGAACTTATTATGTATTCCAGAGTAGCCTTTAATTTGCAGTGATTCTCCTGCCTCAGCCTCCTGAGTGCTAGGATCACAGGAGTATGCCACCACACCCAGCTAATACCTACTTTTAAAAAGTGGTTTTAGAAGATGCAGAGTAACAGTACTTGAAGATCAGTGCTGAAAGAGGAGGAATGCCGAGTTAACCCCCGGGATCAGACTGAGGGGTGGGAGGAAGGCAGAGGGCAGCCTGGAGAAGGTGAAAGGGAGCAGTTTTGAGGAATCAGGGGGCCATTCACAGAGAAGAAATTTCCTGAGAGGCACCAGCACGTGCCACAGCCCAGAGCAGGAGAGGCCTGATGTGTCTGGAGCTGTCTGTCACACAGCATAAACAGCCGGCCGCGGTGAGAAATACAAGGAAGGACAGGAGAGAAGCACTGCAATTAAAAAAAAAAAAAAAAACATGGCTTATTACAGCAAGGACCTCACTGACTTCCTTTTCATGATTCTGTCTGACACTGATGTCCTGTGATAGCCTTGCATGCAGTGCCCTTGGGACTGAACCTGGCCCCATTCTTGTTACCCGTGAGAAGCTACA
>PVJX010013629.1:0-46977 GCA_004027295.1 Dolichotis patagonum | reverse complement strand
GGGTGACGCAGCAGCCTTCCAAGGGTGACTCAGGAAAGTCCAGGCACACGTGACTGCATGGGACACCTCCAAAATAAAGGGACCCAGAAAGGTGGGGAAACACCCACAAGTAGCTGGGAGGATTGGAAGATAGATAAGAGGAAACAGGAAGGCAAATCTTTTGCAAAGGAGAAGGAAGGAGAGAGGAGAGGAGGGGAGGGGAAGGCAGGGGCAGGAGAAGGAATGAAGGTGCTTTACGTGCAAACATCAGCTCCCCACGGGGAACACCGTCACTGTGTACTGCACACACACACGAAAAGTGAAAACAAACCCACACCTAGTGAGTTAAGTGACACAGAAAGAGTTCAAGCCAAAGCCACCAATATCCCACAGCAACCCGCGATATAATATTATAATATAGGTCCTCTGAAACTTGTAATCCTCTAGCGACAGCCTCAAAACATACAGCAAAAACCTGACAGTATTACAAAAATAAGTTTTATTTTTATTTTTATTTCTTTTAAAATCTACAGCCAGGCAGACCAAAAATCGGTAATAATACTAATAACTTGACAAGGAAACTAATAAATTTTACTTAATAAATATGTAGAAAAACAGAGAGTAAATATTTTCAGTTTTCAGGTGCCATTTTATAAGAACTAAAACTCAACAAGCTTATGATTGGAAACATATTTTGAAATTCTCAAATAACTTTTGGCAGCCAGGCATGGTGGTGCACACCTGTAATCCCAGCACTCAGGAGACGGAGGCAGGAGGATCTTTGTGAGTTTTGATACCAGCCTGGGCTACAAAGAGAGCGCAAGGTCAGCCTGAACTGCATAAGAGACCCTGTCTCAAAAAGAAAAAGAAAAGAAAAAAACACTTTTGACTTAAAAAGAAAATCACAATAAATACTTTAAGACAACAATGAAGGAACAGCTCATCAAAATCAAAACTTGTTGATTAGAACTAAAAAGTATTTTGGAATAAAGTAATAGGTCAAAAAAGATATAAAACAAATAATTATGTAATTCAACAAGCTAGAATAAATAACAGCATAGTAAATATTAAAAAGAAAAAATGGAAAAGATGAAGATATGTGTAGCATGTAATGAAGTAGAGAATGAAACAAAAAAATCTACGTACTAAAAAGATCATTTCTTTCTCAAAAGCTAATACAGTAAATAAATCTCTAGTAAGATATAACTGGGAGACAGAAAGGGCATAAATAAACTACAGTTATAGTGAAAAGTTTAACACAACCAAGAAGAAATAAAGATTGTTTAAATCATAAGGGAACATTATGAACAATTCTATGCCAATAAATTTCAACACCTAAATGAAATAATTTTGTAGCACAATTAATTAGCTAAGTTTACTAAAGAAGTAGAACTCGGACAGACTAATAACAAAACAAGAAAGGCAGTGTAATCAGAAGCTCACTTGCCTCCACCCAAAAATAAAACCCAGAAAGATTCAGTGGGGTGTCTTGCCAAACTTTAAAATTTTAGACTTTAAAATTCCTCTTTTGTAAAAGTATTCAGAGAATACTCAGTTTCAGACAATGCGAGTAAAAGAAAAGTATAAACAATATCTCTTTTGAATACAAAATGAGCTTCCTAAATTATAGATCAAGAATTTGGTATCTCACTAAACTAAAGGAGAAAAAGTATGTAAGATTATCTCAAGAGATCAACCAAAAAATAAATCAATAAAATTTAGCGCTAGTTCACGTTTTGCAAAAGGAAACTTCCTTAATTTGACACGGGATCCATCAGGCACCTAAAATAAGCATCATACTTAACGGTGAGACTTAAAAACAATTACTGTCAAGAGCAAGATGAAGCCAAGGATGCTCTTACCAGCGTTTATTAAACCCTGCTCACAGTCGTTTCGAAGGCTCCGAGGCCGGGCAGCGCTATCAGAAATGTACCGACCAGAAGAGAAGAAGCTAAGCTCTTCCTGCCTACGACCGAAATGATCACCCTCTCAGACTGAGCAGCGAGGCTGTTCCGTAAGCATCTGTCTCAGCTACTTTTCTCACTGCTGAGACAAAATACCTGGCACTCAGAGTTAACGGAGAAAGGTTTATTGAGCGCACAGTCTGCGGAGGCTTCAGTCCATAATCAGCTGGCTCCAAGGCAGGGTGGTTGGCAGAGGGGTATCGCAGAGGAGAAACGGCTCAGGGTGCCCGCCAGAGAGAAAAGCAGCCAGGGAGGGAGGGACCCGTCTCCCTCTGTCCCTTGCCTTGCAGTGTGTGAGGCTGTTTCCGTGCACACAAAGCTCACTGCGGAGCCAAGCCATCCCCGAAAGCTCCGGTGCCCTTCCCAGTTGGTTTATCATTCTGTGCCACTGCAGCTCTCCCAGCAACAGTTGGTGTGATCGAAAAATACAGCGAATGCTTCACTTTGCTTTGTTACAGTAAAGGAAATCGCTAACCCCCCTCAGTATACCCTCCCCTACTCTGAATACATTCATCCCATTGTTCCTGCCCCTTTCTGAAGCAGCTCCGGAAGTACTTTCGTATCTTTCCCTCTCCCCAGGAATCGAATCCAGGACCTCACTCTTGCCAGGCAGGCGCTGTGCCCGAGCGTATCCCCAGCCTGTTCCATGCTTTAAATTGCACTGTGCTGGCTGTCTCAATGTCCTGAACTGATTAACGATGCTTACTTTTCAGGATTATTTTGACTTTGAGGAAGAGCTGGAAGTCACACAATGCGAGTTCCCGTGAGCGAGGTGGGTGAGGACACATTGCGATGTTTCTATTTGACAGAAATTGCCGTAAATGTTGGTCAACAGATACGGAATGTTTGAATTTTCAGAAGGTATTGTAGTAAAAGACACATGGCCGTCAATACCCTTCGACATACCTCCTCTTCCTTTGAACATTTATCCACTGATTTTGACAATAAGTCTTCTGTAATAAGGTTTTTTTTTTAATTTAAACATTCACCCTACACTTTGGTCAACCCTTGAAAGCCATCACGGCAAAGAACGCTGGGAAATGAAGCAGGTGCAATGAAATCTCTCTCATACATACTTCAGTTCCCATGTCACTGGCCAAGAAACCCACGGGGCCAGGCCAACTTCAAGCTAAGTCCTCCTATGTATTAGGAAGACAAAAATAACCAAATAGCTAATATAATTAGCTACCAAGGACATTCAAGACAGTGTTCAAACTAACCATTAGAATAAAAAGAAAATACATTACATGTATTAATAAACTTCTGGGGTATATATGACCAAAAATGCAGTAAGTGCAATCTAAAGATAAACAAACCTTAAGTAAGCCCCAAATGAGGGCTATTCTACAAAATAACTGCTCTGAACTCTTCCAAAAAGTTAAGTTCATGACACACAAAGAAAGTCTGAGATACTATTACAGGCTGAATGTTAAAAGGTAAAACAAGTGCCAAATGCAATGTGGAATTTTGGTTGCGCTTCTGAACCAGAGAAAGGACAGTAGTGGAAAACTGGCCAAATTCACAGAAGGTCTGGCGATAGTAAGAATATCAAGAAATTGTGTCAGTGTTAATTTCCCAGTCTCAATAATTCAATTAGGATTAGGAAAATGTAAAAACTCAGATCAAACTTAGAGACAGGAACGGAGGAATGACTCACACAATATTTACAACTTTTCTGTAAGTCCAGAATTGCTTCCAAATAAAAAGTTTTTTTTTTTAAATCTATAACACAATTCATGAGAATCTCATTCACAAAAATCTCAACAACTACAGGAAGGTACATAGAACAAAATCTAGGGTGGGCATAATTGCTATATTTAAAGATGTTATTTGAAAGAATCAATAAACAATGTAACAAATAATATAAATAACAAGTGTAACAAATAAAAAATACATGAAATATGCACAGACACCGTGTTCATGGACAAAAGACTCAGTATCACAAAGCTGTCATTTCTCCACATACCAACAAGACTTCCAAAAATGGTTTAAAAAAAAAATAAGCGAGGTAGTAATTTACTTCACAGCAGCAAGACATCTGATAAAGGTGTAGTCTTTAAAACAATGGCGTCTTTGGCCAGAAATCAACAAAACACAGTGTGACAAAACAAAGCAGAGATCTCAGAAATTGACCTAGAAATGCCTGGAGTTGATCACTGAACCTAAAGTTCACGGGTAGGACAAAAGATCAAACATAGGTAAACACATCATGAAACAGACAGGAAGCTTGATCTAGCAGGACTCGTGACGGGCTGCTCCCTCCCTGGAGCTCCTTCTAATACTACGTCTTGACGGATGCTCGTTCAGTCAGTAAAGTATGTGTGACAAACACAGACAAACAGATCCGTGCTGTGGACTAAACTGTGTTCCTCCCAAATCCGCACGTTCACGGTGTAGCCCCAGTGGGACCGCATCTGGAGGTTGAAACAGCTTTGACAGCCTTAGGGTTTAATGAGGTCATACAGCAGGGTCTTAATTCAACTCAACTTTGAAGAAGAGAGAAAGAAATCACTGTCTTCGAGAGACACATACAGCAGGCAGCTGTCTACAAACAGGAAGAGAGTCCTTACCAGAGGTCACTTGTGTTGACGCTGACCTGAGATTCATCTGGCCTTTACAACTATGACAAAGTAAATTTCCACGTACAAGCTTCCTGGTCTGTGGTATCTTGTTTTCGTAGCCAGGCAGACCAAAATGTCAATAAAACAGCACGAACAGTGCCCAAACAGACCCATACATACAGGACAGAAAAGATATTACCCATCACCAAGGGTAGGACTGACTACCGAATTAATGATCTGAGACTCCCGACTACTCATACAGAAAAATTAGATTTGAATCCCTAACTTACAAATATGAAAAATGACCCAAGGAGAGTTAAAAACTTAAATGGGGAAATAAAACTTTAAGGTTTTTTGAAGAGAACATTCAAGAAGATCTCTACAATGTTAAGGTGGAAAAGAATTTCTTAAGATGAAAAGAAAAAAGCACAAACCACCAGGTGTGGTAGTGCATGCCTGTAATCCCAGCACTCAGGAGGCTGAGGCAGGAGGATCATCATGAGTTTAAAGCCAGCCTGGGCTACACAGTGAGTTTGAGTCTGGTCTGAACTACATGGTGAGACTTGTCTCAATAAATAAATACATAAATAAAAGAAAAAAGCACACACTATAAAAGAAGACAGGAAATGTGACTGTTAGGGCTTGTATCTAGATGTTCTCTCCAAAGCCATGTGTCCTGGGCGGGGGCCCTGGATCTAAGGCGTGTGAATACAGATCCAGGATGTGTCATTACTAACTTAGTCCACCGATTGGTTAGCATAGTTCTGGGTGTGGATGACGGGAAGCCCCAACCTGGGTGTGGGGGGCATAACCAACAGGCTTGTAGCCTGGATGGGATAAAAGTCCCGCAGACTCGCTGCCTGCTGCCTGCTGCCTGCTGCCTGCTGCCTGCCCCACCATGGACTGTTTCTCCTCTCCACGCCCCTGTGCCATGCTGCTCTGCCTTGCGGTCAGCTGACTGTACTGAAACCTCTCAAAACTGAGCTAAATAAACCTTCCTTCCTTTCACTTAGGTAGTTTATCTCAGCAAAAAGAAATGTAACTAAGACCCTGACCAAATTAAAAAAGAAAACTACTGTTCAATAAAATGTAAAAATACGAGCCATCAACTCGAAGAGCTTTGCAGTGTCTCTTACTGAAATGAGGCTCTAAAACTTCTAAATAAACTAGCACAAATCAGTAAGAAAAAGATGAACAAAAGACACGAACAGGCCACTCGCTGAAAAGGGAAACCAGAAAGAATTTTATGTACCTATAAAACGTTATCAGGTTTATGGGAATCAGACAAACACATCATAAAACCATGAGATTCTAGTTCACACTCAACAAAAATTTAAAGGTCTAACAATTCCAAGCATTACTGGAACTGTGGAAAACCAAGGATTGCGTTATTACATTATACCGCTGGTGGGACATAAATTAGCACCACCACCTTCCTCCATAAAAAAGACTCTAGCACCTCCGACAGATGGAAACACGTTTTTCACCCATTATTTCTTTTACAAGATATGATTGAAGCATTCTGTGAATGTTGAAGTTAAAATTTTTATTACATTAAAAGACACACTGCCATTCATTCCCCTCAAACTATCCGTAGTAATCCCAAAACAATCCATAAAACAGCATATCTATCTTCAAATATACATCATTCTCGACACCTCCTGGAAATCCTCTTCCTGGTCTTACAAACAAGGCTTGTTCGAGAGGATGGTGAAGGCTAATGCTGAGCACCGTCCCACAGAAAGGCAAGCTCGTAAAAACACCACGGTGGTTCATCTATCTTAATTCCCGGCGCCCTGCACTGTGCGACTTCTGGTTCTCTCCCAAAGTCAGAGGGACCAGGAAAGGGAAACATTTGAATTGATTCAGAACCTCGGAACAGCAGCCAAGAGAGCTCAACTGAAGACATTTGTAACAGAGGACACCACAGCTGCCCCAGAAAGGGACTCAGATGATGGGATAAGTGTGTTTGAAGCAAGAGGAGGATCCGAGGGCGACCAGTAGCCATGTGTCTTTACTGCAACAATTACTTTCAATATTCATCATATTTTTCTATCCCCTTCCTCATATATTTACTTAAAGGAAGCTCACACCTGTGCAAAAGAGACAGTTACAAGTTTATTGTGGTGATTTACATCAAAAATAAAAATCACCTGTCATGGTTGAGACAGTGTGTCACCTTGAGCAGTTTGGAAGTTTAAACTGAGAGGCTCAGCAGGGAGCCAGGAGCCCTACTTTGTAAATATCCTCATCCTGTGCAGGAGGAGGGCACAGAGATTTGGTGAGTGCTACACCTGCCTGGGGGGTGCAGTCTGTGACAACATAAGGGAGGAAGAGAGGCTTGCTCTTCCTCTCACCTCCTGCTTTTGCTCTGGCCGCTTTTGCTGGCTGCTGCCTTGAAGTGTTGCCCCTGTGCCACGCCACCCTGCCTTGGAGCCAGCTGAGTACGGACTGAAACCTCCACATACTGTGAGCTAAATAAATTGTTTCTTCCTCAATTTTGGTGCCAAGTATTTTGTCCCAGTGAGAGAAAAGTAACCAAGACAGCTCCTAAACATAATGTAATATAATCTCACTACACAACATTATATAGCCATGAAAATGAAGGCACCAGCACTACATCTCAACATGGGTAAATTCCAAAGCCACAAAAAGCAAAAGGAGCAGAGGGAGGTAAAGATGGTGGATCAGTACGCAGCAAAAGAGGGAGCCTCTCTCGGAGAAACGGCTCAGATGCCAGAATAAAGCATCCTGGAGAAGACCAGACGGAGGGAGATGGATCCTCTCCATCAAGAAAGGAACTAAAGGGAAGGGAACTGGTCAAACTCGCGGTGGCAGACTCTCGCTGGGGCCACATGGACTCGAAGTTGCAGTGCTCTCCCCACCAGAGCCACAGCTGCGCTGAAGTCAGGAGTCAGCAAGCCCAACGGAGAGCAGAGCTGGGTGCAGACCTGCACTAACCCAAGGTGGGTGCTCGGAATGAGAGCCTCCCACGGGAAAGGGGCGACCAACTGGATGGCACATTGGAGTCAGGCAGGACGGGCCTGAACAAGGAATGGCAGTGACTTCAGTCAGCTGCTCCCTGCCCAGAGCAGATTGGTGGGATCTGCTTGGCCTGGTCACACCCCTGGCCAGGACCTAATAGCCAGGGATGAAACTGTCCCCGAAGTTGTGCCAAACCGGTTCCATCCATGCGGCACACACTAACATGCTGAAGGTCCCCACTGGTTGACTGGCTCGGAGGGGTGGGGCCAGCTGCCCCTGCTTGCACCTAAGTGACCAACAGCAAACTGGAGAGGGCAGAAATCCCTAGCCAGCATGCTTCAGAAGAACCATAACCAATACGGATAGGGGCTAGGAACTACACTATACACTTGTATGGAAGAAACCAGAAATATGACAAGAGAAAGAAATAAGAAAGAGCCCCCATCCCCCAACCCAGGGAAAATGGATCTAGGAGAGGTAAACACAGAAGAGATTGAGGGCAGCAAACATGCAGTATCAGACATGGCATCAGCTGACATAAAGAGATATCTTTGTGACATCGTAGATGAGCTCAAAACTGAAATATTCATTCAAGTAAAGCAAGATATAAGAAGATTAATAAAAGAAATGCTAAACACCTCTCAAGAAGACACAGACGGAAGAATGGAGGAGCACAAAAAAAGGAGAGAAACATTCAATGAAGAATATAAAAAAAACCCTAGAATACATGAAACAGATTCAAAGAGATTACCAGGAAATTAAAAACTCCACTGAAAGCTGGCAAAATTGCCTGAAAGAAACTAGAGATAGATTAACAAAACTTGAAGATAGGTTTGCAATGTGTGATCACAAAAGGAAAGATCTCTTAAAAATAACAAGGGAACAGGCAGTAACAATACAAAGGCTAGAAGACGACAAGAGGATCTATAACTTAAGAATAAAACATGTGAGTGAAAAAGCAGGGGTAAACACAAAGGAAATACAAAGGTTATTCACAGAAACAATTAAGGAAAACTTCCCAAGCACAGGAAAAGGAAATGATATTCAGATGTATGAGGCATACAGAACTTCAGCCACCTACAACCAAAACAGAGCTACACCCAGACATATAATAATCAAGATCCCAGAAATTCATCAAAAGAACAGAATATTAAAAGTGGTCGGAGAAAAGAAACAGATCACCAGTGGTCCTGAAGCAAGGCCAGCAGATTGCTTGTAGCTGCTGGTTTCAAACAGGAGCCTAAAGAGAATTCTTTCTGTGGTCTGTTGGTAATTTCAGAACTTTGGAAATAGAATGGTCAATTCATCAGAAAGAAATAGCAGGTGAGTATAGCAGACTTCGGGGGGGCCTGCAGGGGAGAGATCCTGGCACCTTGGGACCAGCACCATGCGGTTGACTCTGGGTGCCCGGAGAACAAGGAACTCCTCCCCTCTCTGGGGGGTGGCTGAGAGTGTGGCAGATTTTCGGTGGCCCGAAGGAGAGAGACCCCGGTGTGTCAGGACCTGTGCCGTGTGGTTGACTTGGGGTGCCGGGAGAACAGGGAACTCCTCCCCTCTCTGGGGAGTGGCTGTGATCCTGCCGGCGTGTGGGCTGAGAATCAGACATCTCATGTCGTCCTGTCCCCCATCTCATGTCCCCCCTCCCCCTCCCCCCTGCCTAGCAAGTGGGAGCCAGTGAACTACACATCTTGTGAAAAGATTGGCTATGTTATTTAGTATGAGCTCCCCATATGCAAAGATAAGGACAACCATTTGGAAGAAAACAAGAGACAATATGACAAATAGTGAAGATCGCTGGTTGTCTAGCTTTGAAATTTATGCTTTCATATGTCCTATTCTGTTCTGTTTTGTTGTGTTTAAGTTTACTCCCTTTTAAAATGAAATTAAAAAAAAAGAAACAGATCACCTATAAAGGAAAACCCAACAAAATCATGAAAGACTTCTCGACACAAACCATCAAATCAAGAAGAGCTTGGAGCGAAGTATTCCAAACCCTGAAAGAAAATAACCTCCAACCCAGATTGATGTACCCTGTAAAACTGTCTCTCACAATTAATGGAGAAACAAAATGGTTCCATGACAAACAGGAACTGGGGGAGTTTGTGACCACCAATCCAACCGTACAAAAAGTACTGAAGGACATTCTAGAGAGAGAGAAAAAAACACCAGGATTTCAGGAACAGTGGCAAAGAGGCCTCAATGAACAGGGCAGACAGTGGAATGAAGGAGAAAAGTAGACAACCAATGGTAGAAAAATAGCATAGCAGAAATGAGGCAGAGAAGGTTGACCATAATCTCTAACATAGGTGGCCTTGATATACTAATAAAAACACAGGCAGAGTAGATCAGGAGATAGGGTCCATAGGGATGCTCTGTATAGGAAATATAATCAACCTGGAAGTGGGCTAATGAATGGAAAGTCAAAGATGAGAAAACAATGCTGTATGTGACAGGGAACCAGAGAGAAATAGGGGCAGCTCATCCAGCACCTACAGATAGGTTGGAAAGACATGATACTTCTGTGCAGTAGAGAACTACTCAGCTATAACAAAGAAAAACCTTGAGGCTTTTGTAGGTAAAGGAATACAACTCGAGATCAAGCCCAGGAGTGAGAAGGTTCAGAGCCACTTAGGTAAATAGCAGGTTGCCCCCCCGCAATCTAAAAACTAAAGGAGTTAGTAGGACCCAAAATGTACAGTGCACCCTGTGAAAGTGAAAGGGGAGGAACTGTCTAAAAAAGGAAGGTAAGGACATTGTTATTAGTGTATCAGGATTTAAAATCCACATTATTTTCATCGCTCTGTTTAGTTTGGTTGTACTCTGTTTCAGTTTGTCTACTTGTACTAGACTTGAGGGCACAGACAGCTATTCCAAAGACAGTAGGATACACTATGGTAACCATCCTTAATTTCCTATTAACTTAACCTGAAGCCCTGTATAACTTACACTGTCCTATTATGACTGATCTTATTTGAATCTGGTTTGTTAGATCACTGTTTTGTCTTGACTAATTTTATTCGAAACTGTTATGATTGATAGTACCAAGTCGGAAAGTACAGACAACTACACTGAGGATGACAAGATTCAGTAGGATACCCACTCTGGTTTGACTATTACATGCTTCTGAAGTCTTATAATGTCTCCAATGTTTTGTTTTTATTAATATTGCTATGTACTGCTATGTTCACTTATACTATGCCTGATGATATAGACAATTCTATTGAAGATAACGAGAGGCATCATAGTAACCACTGTAGATCATCATGTATTGTGGTTTTATATGACTTTTTGTTTCATGTTTTTCTAGGGATTTGTTTTGGTTTGTCTTGCTTTGTCTTGTTTTTCCTTCTAATACAGAAAAGATAGATATGCACGTAGAGGCTCATGCATGGGTAGAACTTCAAAAAAGTTTATGAGAACTGATTATATAATGCATGCTGAAAGGAACAACTACTTTGAAGAAAAAGAGACACCACAGTACCCAGTGCTGATTCCATAGTGTCACAATGTGAAATCCAGCAATACTATTATTCTTTCTGCAGAGTGATTTTAGCCTGCTTTGTTTTGTTTAATTTCAACATACATCAAGGTATGGACAGCTATTTTGAAGAGAATATGAGACACTCTGACAGCCACTGTTGACTTCCTTATTGTCTGATCTTGAAGACCTAAAATGCTTTCCTCATCCTGTTCTGATCAGTTTTATACTATGATGTTTTGTATGAATTCATTGTATGCGACGATATGGACAACTATTTGGAAGAAAACAAGAGACAATATGATAGACAGTGAAGATCTCCGGTTGTCTTGCTTTGAAATCTGTGTCTCTTACATTGCTTTCTTGTGTTCTGTTTTGTTCTGTCTTGTTGTGTTTAATTTTACCCTCTTTAAAGTAAAATTAAAAAAAAAAAAAAACGAAAAGAGCAGCCATATAATGTGATGGTATGAACCTGTTTGAGAAAGCTTGGAAAATGGAAAACAGCAGCATGATTAATCACAGATTCCCATGCAGCGATGTGGAAGCATGCACGAGGAAGAACAGGAGCACCCAGGACAGTGACAGGGTGACAGGAAGGGACAAGGATGAGGCAGGGTATTGAGGGCGCATCGAAGTGCTGTGACAGGGTCTCTGTTTTGAAATCAGAGTCAAATGCAGCATAAAGTTAGGAACCCTTGGAGCTGGTCTGTGCCCACACGTAGCTTATTTGCTCTTCTCTGACTCTCCCATAGATTGCAATGTTTTATAATCTGAAAAAAAATTAATTGCTTTTAAAGCTACACCCTGAACTTGGAAGCAATCTAAAACCGGAGTGCACCTTGAAAGCAACTTTTAATAAAATCACCAGAAGAACAAAACAGACTAAACCCTCTAATCATTGCTATCCACAGTGCCTGCCGCACCTCCCCCTCCTGCACACCCCCCACCCCCGCAACAGGAAAGCAGATTAATCCTGAAATCCAGTACACCACTGCCGCTCAGGGGAGAAAAACACCAGTCAAATTCACAAAACAGAAGCAAGCAGGCATGATTTGCAGGAAGTATATCTGAAGGTATAGCTGCCCTTGTCAGACATGCCTGACACAGCAAGAAATGACTATAAATGCACATAAGTGGAGGAAGGGGGAAAAGAAGGACTTGAGCAAAACACATAAATGCACAAAAGTAGAGGAAGGGGGAAAAGAAGGACTTGAGCAAAACACAGAAGCTAGTCTGGGAGAAAACAGACGCCCAAAAGCGTATCAAAAGCATCCACAATAAACGAGTTATGCCACAAGAATTAGGACAAAATCAGCAAAACAAGAAAGGCCGAGTGGAGTGACACAGAGATGGAATGAGACTGACGGGGACTCGCAGCGTTGGAAAACACCGGCTAACCTAACACCTCTCCGCCATGAGTAAGTGAAACAGGCAGAAGAGGCCAGGTGGAGAGTTTAAATAGTAACACTGCGGAAGGCTCCGGATAATTACAGAGACGGAGGTGACGGGAAAACAAACCCAAACTGAGACAACATGTTGATCATCTTATCCCAAGGGTGCTGCTGAGGCTGAAGAGTACTTCGGGCATTCCTGCTACCACATATCCAGGGCCTTCTGTTATTGTTGTTTGGCTTGTTTATTTATTTTTTCTTGACCAAAACTCTTTGCAAACAATCAGTTCTAGGGACAGGCAGCAAATTATATTGGGTGACCAATGAATGAAGAAGGTACTCTCTACCCAGCAGGTCTGGGGTCTGGGAATTTACTAGGGCTGAGTGACAATGGGACAGCTTCTCACGGGGAGGGGGAGATTGACAGGAATCAGGTATCACCACTTTCTTCCCATCTGGGTACGTTCACGCTGCCCGGGCGCTGATGGCCATGTCCTCGTTGTTATAATGAGGTTGCAGTGAGCTCAAAATCATCTGGAGTGTCAACGTGACGGCCAGGCCAGACCGAGCCAGACCGCAGTGCCACTGGGTAACTGACCGCACGTCACGGGGTGGTGGGCAGCAGCTGGGGTCATCGGCGCACTGCATTTGACTTTTCTGGACAGGCAGAGGAGAGGCCACCAGTGGTTCAGGCTCAGGCTGGTGACACACCTTTCTGGTGATGACGTTTAAAACCCAGTTATTACTCTGCTATAGAGAAGGATAAATCTGAGTCCATCGTGGGAAAATGTATGCAACTGAGACCATAATGTTAAGTGAACCGAATCAGACACTCCGGCTTAAATAAGGCATGGTTTCTCTTATATGAGAAACCCAATGTGTAAATAAAGCACAAAATAAAAGACAGATGATAGGAAACAGGGGAAGAGACCTTTTGCAAAAGGGAAGGGCACTGAGAGATGGAGGGAGGGGGAGAGACATAAAAAGAATGAAGATGCATTACATACACACAAACTCCCCCCATGGGACTAATAAATATTAATCTTTTTTAAAGTTACCTTTTGAAGTTCAATAAAGCTAACTCCCTCCTCCCTTATTTCCATGCCTCATTCCTTGATCTAAAACAATACTATTCAACACAGTACAGGGTTTGGCACCTAACAGACAAGTAATAATAATAGCAAAAGCAACCATCACTTAGGAAGCATTTACATCTCACCCTGCACTGCTCCCTGGCTTCATATATAGGGAATCAGTTCAGCTTTATCTCCACGCGCTAAACAAGTACTATTTTTACCTCTGGTTTCAGTGGAGGAAACAGAGGCATACAGAAATGAAGCAACTTCCTCAAGGCCACAAAACAAACATTTGACAGAGCTGTAATTTGCACCCAGGTATCTGCCCCTAGCTCTTTATTGCTTTGTGAATATTCGGGAAATGGGGGAAAATTAATGACTCTGTTCACCCAGCTCGGTCCCAAAGGACTTCTAGCTCTTTGTTTTCCATTGAGGATGTGATCTTCAAAATTAGATATGAAAATTCTGGTTAAATCAGGCATGGTGGCACACACTTGTAATCCTGGCACTCTGGAGGCTGGGGCAGGAGGACACAGTGAGACCCAGACTCAAAATGAAAAATGTAAACGGGGTTGGGGTACAGCTCAATGCAAAGGTCCTGGGTTCGATTTCATACACTTCCACACACACAAAATGGATCCACTGATCCATGAGCCTCATTGCATGATACCCTTACCTCCTCATCTTAGTTTGCAAATAATCACCAGGTTAATTTTTCAAAATCCCTCTTAGCCATCCCTTCACTTGGTGTCTGCAGATGTGGGCTCAGCCAACTCCTTTCCTCCACAGGAGGAAAAGCACTGTGCGAACCGCAGCAGACCGCCCCAAGCCTAGGGAAGCGCCATCCTCAGCCCAGGGCACTTGAGAGGAGACAGGAATCGGGCGGTAGAGGGCTCCTAGTAGAAATCTGACCGAGCCCTGTCAAAAGGACCAGCAGTCATTCACAGGAGGCTCAGGGCGCTGCCCAGGGCACCAGCGCCTGGCTCCAGAGCCCGAGGCCGAGGCCAAGGCCTTGACCAGGCAGGAGGAGCTGGAGCCCCTGAGCCCTCCCAGGACCCTCTGTGCTGGCCTGAGCTGGAACTGCTCGGTGCCTGCGGCCAGGAGCAGGGACTGAGTGAGGAGCGCTGAGCTCCGGAGCCCCCTCCCAACGCACGAGGACCACTGTTGTAGCCTGGCGTAACTAACGCCATCTTGTGCCCTGTATTTGGCCCGGAAGAGTGAAAAATGACACCGGGTACAAGTCCCATGAGAAAAGCAGAACGAGCTGCACCCACAAGAGAAAAATCAACCTGCTCAACCAAGAAGCAGGATACAGGTGTCAACCAAAATTAATGGAAGATTCTAGCTAAATTGTTTCCAACAGGATGTCTTTTTGCGGTTCTCTGTAACTTTCCAGTTCAGCGCCACTCCGTGGGGCTCTGAAGCAGAAGTCACTGGGTGGTCAGTGAGCTCAGCTAATAGAATTCCAAATTTATCAGTTCGGCCGCTTGGATTCCTGGACTGTTTGTGAACCCACTTGAACCATCACCGCGTGGGGACGCGTGGGCACGCAGTGATGTGGAACCCACAGCTGCCAGCAGCCAAGAAGGTCCTCACATGTTCAGAGCACCTGCCCCGAAACCCTGCCAAAGAGAGGGTGCCTCATCCAGAAGAACCCTGGCTTCCGTGAGAGGTGTTTGAGCAGACAGCGCACCGAGGCTGAGAGCCTCCAGGAGGGAACCTTAGGGGCCTCACTGTGGGCACCTTCTTGAACATCAAATGGTGTTTGTCTTTTTCATTCACCTTATGGAGAAAACTTTGTCTGATGAACTGACAGGAAAACAATTAACAAAGACAGCAAACAGGCCTGACTCCACATGCAACCCAGTCCTTAAAAGAAAGATGTCAAATCCTCTTTCTCTTGGAAATTGAGTTTCCGTCCTGCAGGCACCTGCTTTAAAGAAGAAAAGCTTCCCCTCACCCCCAGCAGGAGATCAAATCCAGGTCCTCACACACATTAGGCAAATGCTACACCACTAGGCAAACCGACCCCACCCAGCCCAAGACTACATCATTTAATTGAAATACTCTATTACCTAGCAGCAGTGATGTGAGTGAACCTTTTAGAGCTTTCAATGCTACAAACAGCAGGAGCGCCATAGGTTCCCGGCGCTGCTATCCGGATGGGTCCAACCAGCCTGCGTGTCCCACATCAGTAAAAGACCCCAAACACACAGGGGAGCCGCCACCACCCAGGCGCTGCATCTCTCCCACCCAGGACAGAGGAAACGGGAAGGGGGGGCATGAAAGTTTGCTGCATACATTCAAAGATATTTTTAAAGCTTGGCACGTCTGAAGGAAGAGTAAAAAAAAATAGTTTTATTCCGTTTTCTGTTATTTGGAAGCCGAATGTATGCATTGAAAGTTAGAAACCTAAGCAAAAAGTGACACAGAAACAGGACAGGGGAAAGTCATCGGAATACAAACGCTTTCTGCAGATACTTAGCATGCGAATTAGACCAAAGCATGTGTGTGTGTGTACACCGATACTGTAAAAATGAATGAATGAATGAATGAATGAATAATAATAATGCTGCTGACCGGATCAAGGCACCTTTCCTGGGAGCCCCCTTTCTGGTGCTGGTCCCACACAGGCGACAAGGCGGCTGTCCCTGGGCAGTGGGGGTCGGTTTGCCCCCTCGCGGCCCATCCCCCACACACCGCAGGAGCTGCCCACCGCGGGGTGCTCCAAGTGCGTTTCTTTTTAAGATCGGGTTATTCCTTCGATCCTGATCATGTCCCCACCAGATGTCCATTCCTGACGCTCGCGCGCTGCCCACCCAAGAACACTCTCCCTCCCGCGTGGGCGAGGGGAGCGCGACTTCATCCACGGACGCGCGGCCGCACCAAGTTCAAGGACCTCTGCCCCGTGACCATCTTCTTCACTGACCCAGAGCAAAGGCGCAGGGCAGCGAGCCTGGGGGCGGGGGTCCCCGCGCGCGCCGCCCTCACCTCTGCGCTCGGCAGCCCGCGAGGCCCCGCACCGAGGCCCCGCACCCCGGCCCCGCACCGCGCCCCCGCGGCCCTCGCCCCCGCAGCCCTTACCGCGCGCGCATCCTGCCGGCCGCGCCGCCGCGTGCCCGGGCCCAGAGCCGCATCCCGGCCGCCGGCCGCAGAGCGGGGCGCCCCCAGCTCCCCGCGCCGGTCCAGGCCCGCGGCTGGTCCGCGCTCGCTGCTCGCGCTTCGGAGGTGGGAGGAGCCGGACGCGCACGGGGACGCTGATAGGTGCGGAGCCGGCGGGGGCGGCGGGGCGCCGCTGCGGGGCGGGGGCGCGAGCCCAGGCGCCCGGCGCTGCCGCAGGGCAGAAGACCGAGCCGCGGCCCGCACGAGCCGGGAGTGGTCCGCCCGGCCGGCGGCGGAGCGCATCCTTCCCGAGCACGCCCCGGGCACGCCGGGCGGGGAGCTGCGCAGACCCCTAGGCCGGGCCGGCCGGGAGCCCGTGCCCTCGCGGGGACAGAAGTTAACTTTGAAACCACCCGCTCCGCGCACGGAAGGGAGGGGACAGGAGGCCTCCTCCGAAGGCTCTGCCGTCCCCTGGCCTCTTTGCAGGGGTCAAGGTCAGTTAGGCCTCTGCCACCCACCCTGGCCGAGCGCGGGATGAAGTGGGCACCGTACCTCCTTTGACAGAGGGGTAACTGAGGCCCAGAGGGGTCTCTGAACACAGGCAGCCTCAGGGTGAGCCCGGACTGAATAACATAAACCTGCGCGGCAGGCGATGCGCCAGGACCCCAGCTTTCTCTGGCAGGAAAAAACCATATAGCGCGTACCTTCATGTGCCTGAGTATGCGTGCGTGCTTTTTAAGAGTTGGAGATTAATTATCTAATCCTTGGGAGCCAGCCCTGGCGGCACAGTGAAAAACCCTGGAGAGCCCTGAAAATTCCCCGCGCTCTGCCCGCTGCCCCAAGGCGCGGCCCCTGGCTTTTATTCTAGAAGCCTTCGTTGTCCAGGGCCTCGGAACAGTGCTGGCCTCCCCTCCCCGCCGGGACTGGGGCCCTTTCTGCAGAGATGAAGCGAGCTGGGCTGGCGAGCTCAGCGCGGAGCTGCAGGATCAGTCTGGGGAAAGGAGGGGTCCCCGCAAAGCAGGGAGCTGTGGACTGGGGGCAGGGGGAGCTGCGAAGCGTCTGCCGGTAGGAACACGGTGTGATCACAGCGGGATTATTAAACTCCCACTCGGTCTCCTGGGGGAACGGAGCAGGCCTGGTGCAGAGGCAGGCAGGATGCGGGGTGGAGATGCGGCTGCTGCCTGGCACAACCCCGGGCCCCTCTGAGTCCCAGGCCACCCTGGCCTCCTCCCACAAGCCCGTGCTAGCCAATGTCACCTCGCTGCAGCGGGTGACCCAGCCTCAGACAGCTGAGGGACTGTGACATGAGGTGGATGGAGGAGCAGGACCCAGGAAAGAGGCCCCGGAGGCCAGGTCTGAGTCCTCGAAGACAGCAGGGCCTCAGAGGGACGCAGCAGACTGGTATGGAGGGGTGAGGGCCACCGAAAAGGGACAGGGCTGGAGCTGAGCTGGACAGGAAGAGGGGAGAAGAAAGCACGCAGACCACGCTGAGCGCGGAGGGCAGGGCGGCAGGTCCATGCAAGGATGCCCCCTTAGCCAGTGAAGCTTCCCGACCCAGGGCTCATGTGCCAAGAGTCCAACCTTGACCTTGGCCAGACGGTAAGGGAGGCCCTGGCGGCCCAGGCTGCTCTGTCCCTGCAGTTCAGGCCTGTCCCATGTGTCACCAGCCCTGTGCATAGCCCTGTGCAGGCCAAGCCGAGCTACACCCCAGGGTCACAGACTCCCCACACCAGCTCTTCGCCCCTCAGGGCTCAACTGCCACAGTGGCTGGGGGACCCTGTCCTGTGCATGTTAGGGGATGAGCAGCAGCCCCATCGCTCCACTCCCAATGCCAGGCACACACAGGTTGTGACAAACAAAACTGCCCAGATTTGCTGGGCGTCCTATGGGGCGGGGCCTCATTCCCAGCTGACAGTTGCTGTGGCAGTAGAAAGGATGGGCCCAGTGCTCTCACAGATAGCGCAGAAAACTCCATCCACATTTGTGCGGGAGCAGGGCCGTCCCACAGGACAAGCCCCGGTCACAACCTTTACTGTCACCCCCGGGTCACACTGGCTCCTGCACTGCTGGCCCTGGACCCACTCACCCCCATCGTAGAGTCCGGTGCTTGCCTTCCAAGTGCAGGGATTCGTGGCTCTGCCTCTGACTCACCCTGGATCTCCCTGCAGATGCCACCACCACTTCCAGACACAGGACTATGGCACACACACTCCCAGGCCTCGTCACTCTCCTCCCTGTGCTGTGGTCGGGCTGTGAGCTGGGCACTCCCCAGGGCTCCTGGGTCCCCAGTGTAGTGAAGAGGGATGGGACCTTAAGAGGTGGTGCTCAGTGCAAGGGGATTAGATCGAGGGTGATATAGTTTCCATGGGAGCCCCAGAGATTCTTCTGAGACTGCTGTTATAAAAGCAAGATGGCCCTGCCCCTCTCTGCTTTCTGCATTCCTGTCGTACTGTGAGATCTGTCACCCATGCACTCCCACCATGACACCATGCACCACTGGGTGTGACGCAGCTGGGGAGAGACCATCAGCCAAGATGAAACTGATGGTGTCACCCTATCTGGGACTTTAGTTCCAAACCTATGAGCTACATGAACCTCTCTTCTTTATAAAGCACCCAACCTCAGGTGTTTTGTTAAAACAATGGAAAACAGTTGAATACATCCTTTATCCTACTTGTTCAGTACTGCTGCTTAACATAGGGGTGGACGCTGTTTCTCTGTGCTGTCTCCTGTCTCAAATGAGATTCCAGAGTGCTCATCCCAGCACAAGCCTTAGCCTGATCTCTTATTAGGGTTTATATCTGGATGTCTCCAAAGCCTCCTATGTCCATGGGGAGGGGCTTTGGAGAAGGTGATTGATTTATGGGGTGAATAGCTGACTTGCCACTAGGAGGTGGGGGTCTGGTTGGGAGAGGCAGGTCATTGGGGGTGTCTTAGTTACTTTTCTTTCATTGCTGAGACAAAATACCCAATGCCCAAAATGAAGGAAGGAAGGGTTTATTTAGTTCACAGTTTGTGGAGGTTTCAGCCCTTAACAAGCTGGCTCCATTGCAGAGTGGTGTGACAGATGGGACAGGAGTACAGGGCAGCAAGAGATACAAAAGCCACAAGAGCACAGTGGGGAGCGCAAGCCTCTTTTCCTGCCTTACATTGTGTGCAGGCTCCCCATCCGAGGGCGGGTGCAGCACTCACACCCCCAAGCCCAGCGCTAGAAGATGAACCAGTCACAAACTAGATTTGGCAGCCTGCGAAAAGCCCACCCATGAGGCTTTGGGGGCATCCAGACACAAACTATGACACGGGGCGTGGCCTGGAAAGGTTGTAACTCGCCCCCATTTCCTCCCTTGATTCTCCCTGCTTCCTGTTCCCCACACCACGCAGCTTTTCTTCTGTGGTGCTGTCCTGCCTTAGAGCCGGCTGTCTGTGGCCTGAACTTGAGCCAAAGTAAAACCTCTCCACCCTTAAGTTGTGGGTGTCAGGTGTTTTGTTCCAGCAATAAGAAAAGTGACTGAGACTCACATGAGCACAGAGCAATACCCATGGAGTCAGTGGATGAGGGAAAGGCCATCTGGCGTCCACTGTGGGGCTGCTGCGGTGACCGAGGAAGCAGGGCTCTGCGTATAGCGTGGGAAGCACCAGCCCATCTGATTCCAGAACCTGGCTGGAGCCAGCTTCTTGGCTAGGACAAATTGCACAAATTTAGAGAAGGATCTGAGGTTCTGTGAAGCCTGGAAAATGGTTTTCCTGGGAAGCCACCACCCTGCAGGTGGCCACTCTTCTGCTTCTGGCCCTGTGAAGCACCTAATAAATCCTTGCATATTCATATGTATACCATATATTGGTTCTGTTCCTCCAGAGAACCCTAAATAAGAGAAAGGTTGATCACTGTAAGATGGCTTAGTGGGTGGCAGTTTGGAAAAAGAGAACTGCAGGTACCCTCTCTTCCTGCATGCAAACAATAAGAACACTTCCCTTGGGCTCTTTTTTTTTCCAGAGAAGAGAATACAACCTCCAGTTCTTGGAAAAACAGCGTGGCTGTCCTGTCTGTTGCTAGTGGAACAGACGTGAGGCATGCTGGCGTGAGGCATGCTGCATGCAGCTAACCAGCCTTGAAGAGACTAGACTTGAGTCTCGTTCTCAGCTGGTTCCACAAGGGCTGCCTGTGTTTTTTCTAAAACCATCTGATGTACCAACTCCAACACTGTAGAGATTGTGTGGCTGGGATGGGAGCAGAATGCGCACTTTGAAGGTCTCAGATCAGTTGTGGTGGGTACTTTTTTTTTTTAAAGAAACCCCGCAGCATTTACACATCAGTCATACTTCCTTGTCATATTGAGATATAACATCCTTATCTCGCCACTGCCTTCAGATCATCAGTAAACCCTTTTTCTAGAGTGCCCAGTGCTCTTGCCAGAGCAGCTGTCTACCTGGCACTGAAGGAAGGGTCTTTGCACACTGACATCAGAGTCACAGAGTCTTCTACAGTGCAGATTTACAGGCACCCAGCGCTCTGCAAGCTGCTGAAAAATGGAGCGCTGACAAAGGGCTGAGTTCTGGGGCTGTCTGCGTGAAACGGGCACAGAGACGACTTTCTCCCGCAGTGGTGCACGGTAGCAGGAGAGAGACCTCCTTGCTGGGTGCAGGACCAGGGTGCAATGAGCAGCAGAAGTTTACATAGCAGGATGGGGTGCAGGGAAGGGTAGCTGATTCTAACTGAGGGCGCAACACGACCCACTGTTTTACATCTTCTTGAAAGTTAGAAGTTCCTTTTTTTGAACGTGTCACGGGGGGACCGCCAATACCTTGAAGCAAACTAGGTCCACGCAGTTCTGTGGAAGGGTCCTCTCCCTGCCCTGCCGCAGAGAAAGCAGCTTGCAGCCCCATCCTCGGTCCACATCTCTGGACCAGAGGAGGCGCGGTTCCCTGCCAGTTCTAACCATCCATGTTGCAAAGCGGGGGCCCCACACAAAACACGAAGAGGAGACTGAAGAGAGCTGGAGTGTAGACCACTTCCCTGGCTCTGTCCTGAGCCGGGTCAGCTGATGGCTGGGGACGGGCCTGGATGATGCATGTGCAGTGAGTGTAGACGTGTAGTAATGTATCTTAATTCTTTTCCGGGGTCCCCCTCCCATTTCCAAGGGAGCCACCTCCCTGTTTCCTATTGTCTGTCTTTTATTTTGCTCTCTTATTTACATTCTGGGTCTGTCACGTAACACAAACCACGTGGTATTTCTGCATGGGGGTCTGATTGATTTCAGTTAGCAGTGCAGTCTACAGCTGCAGCCGTTTGCCTACAAGCAACTCAAGTCTGTACTTCCTGACGGCACCGTGTAGTACTCCATGGGGTATGAACTCCGTGTTTTCTTTACCACTCACCTGCTGATGGTCACGTAGGCCTCTCCCAAGGCTCAGCTCTCATGAGTTGGCACATCCCTTACGCACACCCTCACCTTGGCCTTCTGACAACCCCAGCAGATGAAGTGAGCAGGAAACGTGATCATTTTATAGATGAAATTGAGCTGGTGCCGGAGATGCTGTGTCTTCTTGTCGCCTCTGTGTCCCAGCGGAGAGAGCAGGAGAGGTGTGTGGTCCACAGCCCGCACAGTCCCCCTCGCGCATGGCAGTGCTGGTCGCTTGGTAGGTGGCCCAGGAGCAGTATCATGGGGATGGGGGCGAGGCAGGACCCCAGCCTCTAGACTCCCCTACATTTTGATCCCCCAAATTAACACAAAGTACTAGCAACATGTGATGGGCAAATGAGTAACATCGTGATGTGAACATTCTATTTTCATATTATTGATTTAATTGAGCAAAGCCTGGGCAAAGAGAATTAATGAGAGCAGTTTAAGAAACTCGTTTTTAAAAAGCGTAAATTTATTTCCATTATGATGAAAGCTCTATGCCCATCTTTTTTTTTCAATACCAAAGACCGAAACCCAGGGCCTTTCTCTGGCCCTGGGAGCCGTACTCCGCATCCCTTTATTAGTCATTATTGTGAGACTGGATCTCACTAGGTCACTAAGTTGCCCAGGCTGAGCTCAACTCCATCTTCCTGTAGATCATTATTCTAAATGTTGGGTATTGATTAACACCTTCTTTTTCATTGTAATTTGTGAGGTGGGCCCTCATTATATCCCATAGAAAAGGGAGTCTCAGAGAGGTCAAATAGTTGGCTCCGTGAAATAATATCGACGAACAGGAAAAACAAAGATACAGTGTGAGTACGTTACTTTGCTCACCCACCCTTCTCCTCCCTCGCTTTTTATCATAAATGTTATGAACCTAAAATCTACAGTGAAGGAAGGAAATCGGGTGCGGGGTGCTCCTTGCTATAGCCTGCAGTGAACGTAGGTGCTGAGTCTTAGCTTACTTAGATTTGTTTTGGAGGAGGAAGCCCCTGCAGTCAAATTAGCTACTGAGCTGGAAGCCGTCCAAGATGCCTTTTTAAAAAAGAGACATAAAGAACTAGTCACTCAGCTTTCATTTACAACAAAGCACCAAGAAATAGGGTGAAAAGCAGTAAGAAAAATTAATCAGAAACCAGGTAAAAATGGAAAAGGCAGGTCAAGGCACAAATAAGAGTCAGGTCCTTTCTGCAGGGCAGGGAAAACCCTGAATTCCCTTTCTTGAAGCTCTGAAACTCTCTTCCTCTTTCAGGGACTCACAATATGGCTTTTAAAGGTTTGCATGGCTTGTTTAAACGGGAGCAGCACTTACAAAAGTCTGTCCCCTGGATTTTAGAAGTGTGTTTCGCAAAAGACACAAATCAGCGTCTGGGGTCCCGTGTGCTGATGACTGTGAGATCCTCCTCGGAGCCTTCGGGACAGAGCATGAGGGGGTCTGAAGAGAGCGGCCCTTTCCCAAACTCACC
Organism: Dolichotis patagonum; assembly: GCA_004027295.1. Classification (NCBI taxonomy): domain Eukaryota; kingdom Metazoa; phylum Chordata; class Mammalia; order Rodentia; family Caviidae; genus Dolichotis; species Dolichotis patagonum. The sequence goes on along the minus strand of PVJX010013629.1, from coordinate 23,570 downwards.
TGACACCGAGCCCCACGTTTCAAACAACATACTGTGCGAATGAGGTTTTGAGAATCCCACTTTGGGTCACAGTACCCTAAAATAAAATACAGAGCAGGGGCCACACTGGCTGGGGAGAACCAGGAAGAAAGCCACACCCCAACACACCAGCTGCTTTGGAGGAACACGGGCTGAGGTGGTAACAACTGAAGGAAGAATCACCCCAGGCTCCCGCTGCCTGACTGACCTTGCAAGCCTACAGCGGGTCGTCTGAGCAACCACTGAGAGGACAACAGTGTGTGACACGGTGACTATGACGGAAGCCTTCCTGTTTTATTTTTGAAATCCAGTATCAGTTTCTCACTGTTTTTTTGTTTTGTTTTGTTTTATTGTTCTGTTCCATTCCCTTATAAAATAAAATTAAAATAAAATAAAATAAAATAAAATAAAATAAAATAAAATAAAATAAAATAAAACAAAACACAGTGGTATCTCAGTTCACAATCTTACTCCCCCACCGCACACACCCCAGCTGGATCCAGCAATCCAGGTCGTTCGGGTGAAGGATGAAAGAGCAGTATTGCACCGGAGCGCTGTGTGCTGTAGGAGGAGAACTTGCCCTCTTTTGTTTGAGACAGGCCGTCAGTATGCCGTCCAGGCTGGCTTTAGCCTTACTATATAAACAGGGATGGCTTTGATTTTATGGCCATCCTCCTGCCTCAGCCTCCTGCATGCAGGGGTGACAGGCGTGCACCGCCATGCCTGGCTCTTCCTTCTGACTCTGGTGATGATCCCCACTGGGGAGCTGGTCTTTTTGTTCATCTGACAACTTGGATCAGACCCTGGTCACCATGAGAGGAGGGCTCTGGGAGTGATTTGGTCCTCTGAATTATTATTTCCTGTTTATCTGCCAAAAATCAGCAGAATTGTACAATGACTATTACAATAGGGCCCTCTTTTGGGGGCTTCACACGAACAACTCATAACTCCTTAGAGGATCCTCATTCCACTCCAGAACCAGCACCAGGTTGATTAACTCCACTGCTCCCACTGATGGCACTGGTGCTGACCAGCGGAGGACCTCCTTGGGTGAGAAAGCCCTGGGTCCTTCAGGTGATGGAGAACTCCGGGAATGAGCTGAACCCCTGGACGTCAATCAGTGAAGTCATAAAATCTGGGGACCTGGGGACGGCAGAAGCTTGTGGGGCACACAGCTCTCCCGTGGACAGAGGGGAAAGCCCTGCTCCTAGATCTCAGGGTAGGTGCAGTCACTAGCACTGTGCACATCCGAGGCTTTCATCTGGGGAAAACGATCACGAAAGGACACGTCATTGATCTCACAGCATAAGAGAATAGTGCATGTGCTGAAGGCCTGCATTTTCAAATCTCTCGATGGAGTGCTATGAATCTATAAATGTTATGACGTCTATATGTTTAGGGATAATGATAACTGTTAGACGTGCCCAGCTCTCCCTTGATATGGAAGTTGGATAATTTGCTCTGTCAAGTTCTCTGCAGGACAAGCAAGGAATGAGGACCAAGGACAGGGCCGTCGTGGTCATTGTCTTCCCACTTGACCTAGAAACATTGGAATCAAGGAGCCTATTATGCTTTAGATCTCAAATTGTCCCCAAAGCCTCCTGTGTCTGGAAGGAGCCTGGATTCTGGGGCTGACAGCTGGCTTGCTGTCTGATTGGAAGAGACAGTCACTGGGGGTGTGTCCCAGAAGGGTTCATCTCCCTCCCCGCCTCCTCCCTTCTCTCTCTGCTCCCTGTCCACCATGAGGTGAGCAGCTCTTCTCTGCCAGACCCTTCCTTCATGCTGTCAGCTATGTGAGGATTGAAACTTCTAAAACAAGCCAAAATAAACCCTTCTTCTTCTAAACTGCAGGTATGGGAACTTCTGTGCCAGTGATGAAGAAAGTGACAAAGACAATGCATTTATTGGGTATCCTCTGCAATCACCCAGAGCTACCATCTCAGGGTCCCTGTTCCCACTGAGCCAAGCTGAGGGTTAGTATCCCTGCCACAGATGCTGCCTGGCTTCACCATCCTGGCCATTCCCTCCATCAAATTACTGTGTGGTGGACAGGGCAGATACAAACCACACCTCTCTACTGATTCCTGTGTTGAACACACACCTAGAAAGAGCTTCTGTGAGCTGGGCACCACGCTGGAGTCAGGGTAGAAGGCACGCTGGTGGTGCATAAGGAGGAAGCATCCTCACCTGCAGGGGACAGCAAGGGTGGAGCCAGGGGACCCTCCCACCCCAGCTTCTGGCCACTTGGACAGCTGCTGTCCTCCCCCAGGGGACTTGGTAAAGAGCCCCGGGGTGGGCAGCTCGAGGGACAGCCTCACTGTCACTGCAGAGAGCAGAGGCATGAGATCAAGACGTCAGCTGTGTGGGTTTCTTCTCTAGCCCCTGTTAGTGGAAACAGGCACAATACCATTTTCAAGCCCTTTCGGAGCAAGCAGGGATTCTCCAATCACGTAGCTCCTAACCAGAAGTGAATGTGGGCTCAGTTGGGTGAAGGTGAGACTTCCTCAGGGAGTTTAATAAATGCCTGTAGTAAAGAAAAATGAAATTTCAAGGCAATGAATGCAAATCCATTGACCAATCTGTATAACTGGGGACTCTCTGGCAAGACAGGCAAATAGGGCAGCCAGAGAATCATTACCAGGCAAACATTTCCTTTGCTTTCTTCTGTGTTTGCCCAAGGTTTGTCCTGGGGATAAAAAATGTAAAGGTGAATGGAAGGAAGACATCTGAGAGCTGCATCAAATCGTTTCAGTCACCACATCAACAAAGCTGTAAAACAGCATCCTGGTTATTACGCCACAGGCCCGCTTCCTCCAGACTCCGCAGTGACCCCTGTGGTGCCCACTTTGGCCCCACGGAGCAGGAGGGAGACCAGGTACGCACAGACCCTGGCTGCCCTGACAGCAGTCAGGCCTGTCAGCTGTGAGAAGCGGTGGCTTCCCCTGCCCAAGAGGTCCTGGCTCTGGCCACTCGGTACTTCATGCTGTTAGGCACTGACCATGTGCAGCCTCCAAACTTCACGGGGCTAATTCAGACACTACTGTATACCTCGTGTGTGGACCTGTCCACGGGCCACAACACAGCCCATCGGTAAATGCTGGTTGGTAGACTGGCAGGCGCTAGATCGGGGGGACAAGGCCTGCCTGCCATGAGCTCAGAGCACAGCAGGCAGTGCCATCACACCGATAGCTACCAGAGGGAGACTGAGGCAGGGCCAAGTTCTGCAGAGCACAGAGGAGGATGAGGCAAACCCTGTTCCCTGGTGCATTTCCACAACCACTGGTGGGAGGCTGAGGCAGAGGATCACAGGTTGGGCAGCCTGGCAACTTAGCAGTTTAAAAAGGGCCTCGGAGGTCACTCAGGGTGAAGGTCCAGGGTTCAATCTCCCTGGGCCATGAGGAGAAGACAGGTTTCAGCCCATACTCAGTTGGCTCCAAGGCAGGGTGGCATGGCGGGCTGCAGTTCTTGGTAGCTGCAAACAGCAAAGCGGAAACCAGCAAGAGAGAGACACACCTTCTTCCTGCCATTATGTCACATCCTGGCTCCACCCCCTGGGAGGGTGTAGCACTGACACCACCAATCCAAGCACTAGACAATGAACCAATCACAAATGCACAATGCAAATACATGAAGCCTGGGGGCCACCGACATAAACCATGACACTGGGTAACCCCCCACTTCCAGGTCCATAGCCTTGGTTCTAAATGCCAAGTTCATCCAACCACATAAGATGACAGCGTCAGAGGTGCTGGGGACCAGAGCATGGGCACCTTCGGGCCTTTCCACTGTACTGACCGCGCAGCCAGAAGCTTGAGTCATAAAAGGGGACTCGGGGAGCGGAGCGGAGGCATCTGGATGACTCTCCGCAGGGCGGGAAGTGACTCTGCAGCCTCTGAACAAACGCCCCAGGGCTTAAAGCCAGGGAGTGGCAGACACACTCTGCAAGTGCTTAGGTGTCAGGTGGGGTCGGTGTGTCTTTGGCCTTGGGTGACATTTTATCCAAAGCCAAACTGGGTTTTGGAAGACCCAGGCTGGCCCCTGACCTCCGGTTCGGAAGAGAGGTCTCCTTAGTGGCTAAGTCAGCCCAGCTGCCACAACAAAGCACCACGGCCCGGGGCTTCAACACCAGCCTGGAGGCTGGAGGTCCCGACCCAGGTGCTGGCACACCCTGTGCCAGCACTGTCTCTGCTTTGGGAGGGCAGCCCTCTGGCCCTGTCCACATGTGGGCTTTACTCTTGTGCATCAGAGGGAGAGAGAGAGAGAGATTGATTGATTGATTGATTGATTGATTGATTGATTTCTGGTATCTCTTCCTCTTTTATAAGGATACAAATCCTATTAGATTAAGGCTACCTAAACACCTCACTTATCCTTAATTATCTAGCAACTCTTTGGGCAGGGCCTCCACATCAGGAGCTGGGGTTTCTATCCTAAGAGGCAGGTGTCTGAGTGGCATCTGCAGGGGGGTTGGACAAAGCCTGAAGGTGTCTAAACCTCCCGGCAGCGGATGTCTCCTCCTGGACATAAGTGCACCGGAGAAAGAGCCCGCCTTTCCTTTGATGCTGATGTCTTCCTTTTGATCTAGTCTTCCGTCCCCAGGGAGGCTATCGATGCCTGAGGAAGAGTGAAAGTGAACTGGGTCTGAACACAGCTGCTGAACACAGACCTTCAGCTCCAGGAGGAAATCGGCTTCCGGCTGCACTCAGCACATCATTATCTGGACGGATGCTCTGTTCCATCTCAGCTGTCCCTGGCCAGCCCGAGGGAGGGAATTTGGGATCCTGGGATGTCAGAGCCCATTGGCTTCACTGAAGACGATGTCCAGAGCGGTGAGCAACAGGGAAACTCGTGTCCAGCTGTTCACTGGCCTGTGGAGACAGCATCCTCAGCCCACGGGGTATGGGACAGTACCGGGCCATGGCCTGTTAGAAACGGGCCATGCAGGCAGACAAAGCTTCGTCTGTATTCCAGCCCCTCCCTCATGAGCATCACTGCTTGAACGCCTTCTCTTCTCAGCTCAGCTGGGCATTAGACTCCTAGGAGCGACCTCTGCTGTGAAGTGCGCGTGCGAGGGTCTGGCTTGTGCTCCTCATGAGACTCTAGGACCTGGAGATGTGAGGTACAGCTGAGGCGCTGATGCTAGCGCTGGGAAGGTAATCATTATGTATCAAAAATGCGAACATCCACAGAAAAATTGTCTTCCGAAAATCCCACCCCTGGTGCCAAAATATTAGGGACCTCTGATCTGGAAGACAAAGTGCAATAATTTATTAGTGTAATCACCAGGATCTTCTTTCTTGCAGTTAAAACTCCCTGAATTGTCCACTCAGCAAACTCATGTTACCAAGGTTCTCCAAATACACAGAAATGTTAGGACACGGTAATGGTCACAGAGAGGGTGAGACAGAGAGGGGTCTATCTTAAGGAACTGGCTCTTGTGGTGTTGGGGGCTGCAAGTGCCCAGTCTGCAGGGAAGGCTGGAGCCTGGGGAGGAGCTGAATGTCAAGGTACCTGAAAGCAGGGCTCCTGCTTACTCAGGGCACCAGACTCTCTCTGCAGGCTTCCTGCTGAGTGGAAGAGCTCCACCCACGTTATGGAGGGCATGTGCTTCACCCAGAGTCTCCAGACTCGGATATTAATCACTTTTGAAAACACCTTGACCACAGCATCTGGAGTAGCGTTGAACCAAGGAACTGCTCACCCTGGCTCAGCAGAGTTCACACGGAAAATCAACCGTCACGGTACTCTGTGTATTTCTTCACTGGTGTACATTCTCTTCCTTGTCCTTGTCAAAGTAATAAAGATTGCTTCTGATTATTTAGTGCTGGTGACCTTTGCTTTATTCGTTGATGTTCTGCCGAGACTGCCAAGACTGCTGCCAACCGGGGTCTTCCCAGGGCTCCTGCGCTGAGCAGAGGCCTCTGGCACCGCTGCAGCTGCTGCCCTGCAGGGGCGACTTTGTCAAACTGGTGCAGAACGTCACTCCAGACCCCTATCACACTGCTGGCTTGTTTGTTCCATTAGTCGCTAAAATCAGTGTTGAAATGTCCACATATAGCTGGGGTTCATCTACATCTACTTTAAATCCCTCCACTTTTGCTTTATGTATTTTAAAATTTAGATACATGCTCAGCACATTTATGGCCTCACCTTCTTGGTAGTTGACCGTCATATTGTCTAATGGCCCTTTCTATCCTGGGGATGCATTTCTGTCTTGAAGTCTACTTCTGTGGTATCTTTTAACTGATGGCATTGTATTTTTATATGGTTTCTTGGCTTCTTGTATTCAGCATAGGTAGATTTTTATCTTATTACTCAGAGTTTCGGTTGGCACTTTCCGGTTGTTAAGATGACTGCAGAGATCTGCATTTTTGTTTTCTGTACTCTCCTTCGATGTTTTTCCCAGTGTTTCCTCCTCACCAGTCTTCTTTTGGATTATTTCAAGAGTTTTTAGTTCTACATTTTCATTTGTGTATAGGATTTATGGCTATACCACTTACTATGTTATTTTTAGTGGTTGCTCTAGTGATTACACTATACATACACATTTATGTGATATGCATTATGTGTTATACTATAAATAATATAAATAAAATTATACTATAAATAAATGTATCCATATTATATGTGTAATATGTGTTTACATGTAATATGTGTGTACATTTATAATATATACATGTACATGTATATGTATATATTATAAAAGGAACTATACCATAATACACATATTTTTACTTGCATGTGTACATATATGAGATTGAGATATATTCATTTCACAGTCCACCTAGAATTAACATTTTACCATTTTAGTTAAAATATACAGCCATACAGGGTTTTTTTAAAATCATCTTTGCTTTATGTTAGAGTCATGATGTTGTGGTCATTAGGGTATTAGGTGCTCAAGTTGTGGGTCTGGAGACCTCGTGATAGAGTCACCGAGACCCTACCCCGTCCACTCCCTGAGATGCAATGAGGAGACCAAAGTCTGTCCTGAAACCCAGCCCTGCGCCACCCTGAGTTTAGACTTCCATATTCCAGAGCTGTGAGAAATGGCTGTCTGGTTCTTATAGGCCACCCAGTCTGAGACAGACAAGAAGCTCGTGTCTCTCATTTGTCCCATCCACCATTTTGTAAACTTTCAGACAATGGTATCTTTCAATTTCCGTGACAGTCACATGCTACAACCCTGTTTTGGTCCATGGTGATCCCATGAGGTAACGGGTCTGGCAGGTCCCTATCGCAGTTTTACTGTATCTGTTCTACGTTTAGTTAGGTTTGGGCACACAATACTCACGTATCACTGTGTTACAAGTGTCCACTGTACTAATACAGCAGCATGCTGTCCAAGTCTGTAGCTGGAGTAAGGGGTTACGACGGGTAACCTCGGTGCGGGACAGCCGTACCATCTGGGATTCTGTAGTATCTACTGTGCTGTTCACATAATGATAAAACTGCCCCCCGAGGCATTATTAAGCGATGTGTGTCTGCATCACCATGCTTTCTGTTCCTCTGTTGAGAATGTCTCACTCCCCACTCATGTCAAGAGTGTTTACCTTTACTTCATTGAATATGGTTACAATAACTGATTTAATGTCTTTGATAATTCCAAAATTTGGGTGATCTCAAGGTTTGCATCTGTGGATTGTTTTCCCTGGAGAACTCATCCCATTTTCCTGGTTCTTCGTGCACTGGGTAAATATGCATTGCATCCTGGATAGCTTGAACATTATACTATGAGGTACTAAGGCATTCATCAACCTGATTATATTTAAACCACAAATTTTATTTTAACTTCTGCCATACTGGCTTCCATGTTAGTTCAGTTTTTAAAAAAAGAATTATTGCTACTTTCTCCATTATTTCTCTTCTTTTTCCTGTTTTTGCATCAAGAAAAATATGTTTCTATCCAACATTTAGCTGTTCACATTGCTGCCATAGAGGTGTGTGCACAGAGGGCTCTATTCAAGGGAAGTAGTGCAAGAAAAATAAAACGTATCTCTCCAGCACCCTTTCCTCAGGTGCCTAGGTCCTCCTGCCTGCCAGAAAGGTGGGGCTGTGCTGCAGACCCAGCTGCCAATATCAGGCCAGATGGCTCCACATGGGTGGCACCATATGGGGCGTGGTTAGGAGAGAAAAGTCCAGGAGGAAAACCTAGCAGAGTGGGGCTTCCTTCAGGCCCTTGTGGCCAGCATCCACTGCACAAGCCAGGATGGAACCAACCACAAGTCAAAAATAAAAGAAAGGGAAAAAAGAGAGCTTACCTCCCATGGGTCGCTTCTGCAAGCTTTGGTTTTTCTCCTGAATTTGCTTTCTGTTTTTACTTTTCAAAGTCATTGAAAATTGCATTTTATATTTTGTCCATAGTTTGCAGTTGTTATGTGGTAGAAGTACGTTGTACTGGGCTTCATCTGTATTGGCCAGGACCAGGGGTCGGTACTCTGAGTCATTTTAGGATTGCCATTCTTAATCGTTGTTATGGGTTGTATCTAAGGTGTCCCCAGAAGTCTCCTGTGTGCAGAGTTTGGGCTTTTGGGTGGTGAATGGATCACACAGGTGTTATACCCATTGCTGGGTTAATCCACTGAGTTTAGAATCAAATGTGTTCTTAGGAGGAGGGGTCTGATCAGAAGAGTCACTGGGAATGTGACCAGAAAGGGTGCATCTCACTCCCCACTTCTCCCTTCTTTCTCTGCTGCTTGGCTGCCATGACATGAGCTTTGCTTCACCTAGGTCCTTCCGCCATGCTGTTTCCACTTTCTAGCCAGCCAGAAACCACTGACTGAAAACATGAACCAGACGTGTAAATAAGCACCAAAATGTATAATAGATATTGGAATAGGGGAAGGAAATGACCAAATGAGAAGGGGAACAAGGGATGAGGAGGAAAGGAAAGAAGGAAAAAGAAAAACAATAGAAGGAAAATGGAACAAAGCTTTTGTAATTAACCCACAGCAGGAAAATAATATGGCAAGAGTAAACCAACAGATACCAGTTATAAACATCAATGTAAATGCGACGAGGAATGAAAAGGGCAAAATCACTACAGATCCTGTGGATTTTCAGATCATTAATACCTACTTTGAGAATCTTTCCTCTAACAAAATAGAAAATATAAAAGAAATGTACAGATTCCTAGGTACATAGGAATCACCAAAGTTGAATCAAGAAGATATAAATTTTCTAAATAACCATATGCCAGTTAATGAAATTGAAAAGGTAATTAAAAACTTACCAACAAAAAAAAGCCCAGGTCCTGATTAATTCACTGTTGAATTCTACAAGAAATTTAGAGAAGATCTAATGTCATTACTCTTCAAAATCTTTAATGAAATTTTAAGGGAAATAATACTCCCTAACTCATTCCTGGAGGCAAGTATAATCCTCATATCAAAACTAGAGAAGGATCCAACTAAAATAAAGAACTGCAGGCCGATCTTTCTAATGAACACAGATACAAAAATCCTCCGTAAGATACTGGCAAACAGAATGCAAAAAATCATCAAGAAGATTATGCACCATGAACAAGCGTGATTCATCCCAGGAATGCAGAGATGGTTCAACATATGCAGATCAATAAATGCAATATACCCCCAAGATCCAGCCATGGTGGAACTTAGGGGGTTGAACAAGAAAGCAATGCGCCCCCCCCCCTTCCTGGTAAGTGGCTATGGCTTGCGCGAGCAGCGAGCGAGCCAGGAAGAGAACCAGTCAGCACCTCCCAAGATCCAGCCATGTTGGAATTTAGGGCGCTGAGCAAGAAAGCAACCTACTCACCTTCCTGGTAAGCAGCCATGGCCCGAGCGAGCGGTGGGCAAGCCTGGGGGAGAAGCAGTCAGTGGCTCCCGTGAGCCTCCCTGCACTCGGGCTGAGAATCAAACACCCCATCCCCCCCGCCCCCGGTTAACAACTGGGGACAGAGGTCTGAGCATCTCTTGGGAGGATGAGCCTATGCAATATAGCAAATATGGGGGATTTCCTTCTATCTTCTCTTTGAAGGCAAATGTTGTTTTCACTGTTTTGCTTTGTTCTGATTAATTGTTTTTGCTCTATTAGATATTCTGTTTTGTTAGGTTTTATAATGTCCTTGTTTTGGTTTGGTTTTACTACAGCTGATTGAATGAACTATTGTGAAGATAACAAGATACACTATGGTACCTATTACTGTTATCCCAGTATCCTGCTGTGAAGTTCTGTACTAATTTCACTGCATTGTCTCGATTGGCTTTGTTCTGTCTTGTTCTGTTGTACTTTACTACCTTCAAAATAAAAAAATAAAAAATAAAATAAATATAATATACTACATCAACAGGTCTAAAGACAAAAATGACATGATCATCTCAACAGACACAGAAACATTTTTGACAAAATCCAACACCGATTCATGACAAAAACCTTACAGAAAATCAGAATAGATGGTCTTTATCTCAATCTGATAAAAGTCATCTATGACAAACCAATAGCCAGTGTATACAAAGTTGTCAAAAACTGAAAACTTTCACTCTAAAATCAGGAACCAGACAAGGATGTCCACTATCACCTCTCCTAGTTAATATAGTTCTGGAAAAATTAGCCAAAGCAATTAGACAAGAGAGAGAAATAAATAAAAGGAATAAGGGCAGGAAAGGATGAAGTTAAATTATGATTATTGGCAGATGACATGATACTCTACACAGAAGACCCCAAAAAACTCTACCAAGAGACTTATAGATTTAATATCCAAATTCAGTCATGTAGCTGGAATACAAAGTCAACACTCAAAAATCAATAGCATTCCTGTATACAAATAACAAACCCACAGACAGAGAAATTAGGGAAACAGCACCTTACATATTAACACCCCAAAAAATGAAATACTTAGGCATCAATCTAACAAAAAAAAAGTAAAAGATCTCTACATTGAAAACTACAGTACTCTGAAAAAGGAGATCAAAGAGGATATCAAAAATGGAAAGATATCTTTACTCTTGGGTAGGAAGAGCCAATATAGTGAAAATGGCCATACTCCCAATACTGTTATATAGATTTAATACAATCCCAATTAAAATGCCATTATCATACCTCACAGAACTAGAGAAAACACTCCTAGAATTCATTTGGAACCCGAAGAGACCTAGAATAATAAAAGCAATTCTGGGCAATAAAGGGAAGGCAGGAGGCATCACAAGCCCTGAATTGAAATTGTACTACAGAGCAGCTGTGATAAAAACAGCATGGTACTGGCATAAAAACAGATCAAAAGATTGATGGTACAGACTAGAAGGTGCAGACACAACTCCAACCACACTCAGCCACCTTATATTTGACAAAGGGGCCAAACATGTTCAGTAGAAGAAGTACAAATGACAAATAATTATACGAAAAAGTGTTCAATATCACTGATTATTCAAGAGATGCAAATTAAAACAATGCTGAGATTCCATCTCACTCCAGAAAGAATAGCCATTATCAAAAAATCAACCAATAACAAATGCTGGAGGGGCTGTGGGGAAAAGGAACCCTTTTCACCTGTTGGTGGGAATGCAGCCTGGGGCAACCACTATGGAGATGTCTGGAGATGCCTCAAAAACCTAGGATTAGAGATTCCATTCAACCCAGCTATTCTCCTTCTTGGCATCTTCCTAAAGAATAAAAAGCATCACACCACAGCGATACATGTGCACCCATGTTTACAGCAGCACAATTTGTAATAGCCAGATCTTGGAAACAACCCAAATGCCCATCAACCGATGAGCAAATAAAAAAGATGTAGCTTTTTAAAAAATATAAGGGAGTAGTACTCTGCCATGAAGGAGAATAAACTTAAGACATTTATTGCTAAATGAACAGACCCTGAGACCATATTCTTAAATAAAATAAATCACACACATGCGTAAGTTTCACATTGCTTCACGGTGTGGGAAGCTGAAAGTGTAAATAAGAACCAAATAGTACAAGAGATATGTTGAAATGGGCAGAAATTGTTCAAAAGAAAGAGGAACTAGGGAGGGAGGGGGAAAGGAATGAAGGGAAAAGAAAAAATAAGAAAAGAAAGAAAGATGGAAGCAAAGCTTTGTAAATAAGAAGAGAAAGAGGGGTTGAAGGTAGGGAAGTGAAATGGATAGGAAAAGAAAAATCAAGGTATATCGTGTACACCTACAAATTCCCTATGAAGAATGGTCATGGTGTACACCTAACTGTACCAATGAACTGAATTAAATTTTTAAAAAGATATTTTATACTCTGCTCAGTCAGTAAATAAACATGAGCTTTTCTTCTTCACCTTATAAGCAGAGAAATAGCAAAAATACTTGAGCATATCTTGTATGTTCCAGGTTTTAATTAAGCAAAACTATCACAAGAGCTCTTCTGTGTAATCAAGACTGAAACAGAAGGAAAGCAACTCAGTGAGGAACTGCTCCTCCTGGCTTAATTCTGCGGGAGGAGTATTCTGCTAATCTAGCGGCGTGTGGGGGGACCTCAGGCTTTTCCAGTTGGAGAACACGCATTCGGGAGTAGAAACTGTGGTGGGAACTGTCTGACAGTTGAGCGGGTTTTGTCCACGCTGCTGTTGTTTGCGGCAGGGTCTATGTTGCCCGGCTGGCCTTGAACTCCAGGGCTCCAGTGATCCTCCTGCCTCTGCCTTCCAAGTAGCCAGGACTGCCTGGCGGTGTCACCCTGCCCAGCTGATTTGTCTTCAGAACTATTTTGTTCCTGTGCTTAGGTACCCTCCCCATTTGGGGATGATGCTCTTTATATCTTTTTTTAAATTTTTTTAATTTTATTTTAAAAGGGAGTAAAATTAAACACAACAAAACAGAACAGAATGGAACATAAGAAAGCATAAATTTCAAAGCTAGACAACCAGAGATCTTCACTATCTGTCATATTGTCTGTTGTTTTCTTCCAAATGGTTGTCCTTATCTTTGCATATCGAGAGCTCATACTAAATAACATAGCCAATCTTTTCACAAGATGTGCAGTTCACTGGCTCCCACTTGCTAGGCAGGGGGGAGGCGGAGGGGGGACACGGGAGTGGAGACAGGACGACATGAGATGTCTGATTCTCAGCCCACACACAGGCAGGATCACAGTCGCCCCCCAGAGACAGGAAGAGTTACTTGTTCTCCTAGCACCCCGAGTCAACTGCACGGTGCAGGTCCTGATGTGCCAGGGTCTCTCTCCTTCAGACCACTGAAAGTCAGCCACACTCACAGCCACCACCCAGAGAGGGGAGGAGCTCTTTGTTCTCCCGGAACCCCGAGTCAACTGCACGGTTGCTCTTTATATCTTAAGACAAAAACTGGAGGTCTGTCCGTGCAGCGACACTGGTGTAACTCCTTACAGCGTCCTTATAAATTCACATGTAGTATACCTTACAGGAGGGCTATGTTCCTTCAGCCTGATGCTACTGGCAATTATGTGACAATAAATATGCATATGGTTTGCATCTACTGTGTTAACCATTGTTTAGCCTTACAGTATCTATTTCCTATATTACTGACATCCTAACGCAGGTCTTGTACAGACCTGCAAGGGTGATAGTTTGCCTTCCCTGCACATGTCATGCCTAAGGAAGCGGCAGGGTGGCAGGAGGGTTTGTAAGGGACTAATCCCCACTGAGAGTGGCATATTTTCCCAGGCATTACCAAAACTGGCTGCTGTTACTTGCTGGGCAGGGGTCCGCCCTGGATTTTGTGTGATGATTGTCTGCACAGATGGACTCGGCTGACCATGGGTCGTTTCTAGTTCTTAGCTCTCTTGCCCCTCATACTCATCATGAGCTCCTCCTCACCAGCCATTGCAGATCCCTGGCTTTCTCACTGGCAAACAATGAAATTATATGTAATTATTCTCCGCCATGGACCTCTTCCCATTCAACTCTCTTAGGAACTGCAATAAAGAGAAAACACGCTCAATGGAACTTAAAGAGAGACACTGTTCTCTATTCAAGAACAGGCAGCTGGTTAGGATAAAACCCAGACGCGAGCCCACGCCTGCTGCCTGCCAAGTCCACGCCCCCTCCCGCGTGTCCGTGCATTGGTTTCCTGCAGCTGCTGTGGCAACCGCATGTGAAGGGCTTAAGCATCACACGTTTGTGACCGTCAAAACTCTTATGGGATCCCACAGTGCTGCAGCCCAGGTGTCAGCAGAGCCACACTGCTCTTTGGACACTCCCAAGGGGGAGCCATTTCCATGCCCCTGGCAGCATTGAGAGGCCACCTATCTTCCTTGGCTCACCCATCTGCAAAGCCAACCACAGCCAGGTGGGCCCTCCTCCCACACGTGTCTCCCTGGCTGCCTTTCTGCCCCTTCTCTGCTGTCAGAGGTGCTGTGATTGCGCTGGGTAACACCAGATAACCTCCTGAATCAGTGTTAGTGAGTGAGACAATATTTACAGCCTCAATTTCTCCTTTGCCACGTGGCCTGACTTATTCACTGGTGCCGGGGGAGGGGGAGGGGTGAGACATGGACCTCTCCACAGAACCATGATCCCAACCAGCGCAGCTCTGGTATGGACCATCTGCTGCCCAGGGTCCTGCAGGACACCAGAGGAGAGGGAGCTGCACTGCCTGGGTGTGCCTGGTTACCAAGCCCTGCAGGGCTCACCAGGCTGGCCTTGCCAAGTGGGCGCACCAGAGTCACTTCCTGGTGATGCCGCGGGAGAGGTGGTAAGCCAACATGGTGAGGAAATCCTCTCTACACACTTTACAACGCGCCTCGTCATCTCTCACACCCCTAACTCGTGTGTCCTGCTTTCTGAGGGGCCTTCCCCACTTGCTGGTGGCCCAGGGGCTCCTTCCCTTGTTCACAGCCCTGGGCCTGGACCCTGACCTACTGGCTCACACACGCACCACCAGCAGGGGTGGCAGCATCGAACACGCCTCCCGGTTCCTCTGAGAAGTAGGTGACTGTCCTCAGGCCCGCCTTCTCACTCACCTTTGTGTTGTCTTCGAAAAAAGGGGTCAAGAAAAGGACGGACAGCTTACTGCCAGTCATCGCTCAAATTCAGCTCCTCGTGAAAGGGAGCGTAAGTGTTCGATGAGGGGAGACATCAAGGGGCACCAGCAGGGACAGAGCTGGAAAACCCGGACACCAGGAGGCGCCGGGTCTGCAGGTGGCCTGGATCCGCCTCAGGTCAAACCTGTGCAGCCACCTGCTATCTTCTGTCCCTGTCTTTGGTATCAGCCTCTGTCATTTTGGGGCCTCCCAGAAGCAACTAACCAAGACCACCAAGGTACCACTGTGCAGAAAAAGACTGACCTCAATCCTTCACTGTTAAGTAAACTGTGGAGATTTGCCACAGCATGGAGTTAAAACCAGGCGGCCACAGTGTTTGGCTGCTCTCGGGGAGATGGGTAAGCTGAGACCCAGCACCCTGCAGAGGCACCCCAACCGCAGTATCCTGGGTCTCAGGGTTTCAGGTGATCACCATGTCCAGGGAGCCCCATGTATTTAGCAGAAGAATTCTTGGCTTTTTTTTCCCCCTTAACGTAAGGGAAAGGGTCTGGGTCTTCTCCTCCTGCGATAGCATCTGTTGCTGGAGAAGATAGACACTGATGGAAAACCTCCTCAATTCTGGATGAAGTCGGGCCTCCTGTTTCCAGATGGCCTCTGG
This sequence comes from Dolichotis patagonum, assembly GCA_004027295.1. Taxonomy (NCBI): domain Eukaryota; kingdom Metazoa; phylum Chordata; class Mammalia; order Rodentia; family Caviidae; genus Dolichotis; species Dolichotis patagonum. The sequence goes on along the minus strand of PVJX010013629.1, from coordinate 7,957 downwards.
GCAAATCTGCCCAAGAGCAAGGTGCCTTCTACAGGCCCCTGTGCAGAGCTGGGGAGGGAAATACCCTGACCCCCAGTACACACAGACAGCTGTGCCTTTGAAGTCGTTCTGACTCATAAAGCTGTATGATGGTGAATAAGTCACAGGCTCTGAGCCCTAAGTTCCTCTGCCTCTAGGTTGGAGGTAACACTAACTCCAGATGCCCGCAGGGCTCAGCAGGAGGCCGTGGAGAGCCTATGCCCATGTGCCAAGCCTATGGCACCTGGGCCGCAGTGAGATGCTCGTATCATTGAAAGGTTCGCCATCACTGAATATGCTAAATGGTTTACTGTGAAATTAACCCCAACAGCACCAGCAAAGACCTGCCGTTCAGTGGCCCTCACTGCAGGTTTCTGACCCTTGCTGAACATGAGTTATATTTAAATTCATGCCAATCATACAACTCAGAAGACAATCAGTATGGCTTGAGCATTTATATCAACATCGTAATTAGATAAATCAGGTCTTCCTTATTCCCTTTCTTCCCTACAGTGGCATGGAAGTTCTGCTTTCTCCTTCTCTTCTTTTAGTAGCTACTTTCCAAATTAGCATAGGCAGACATGACTCACAGGGTCCGAGTTGGTTGGAAGATCTCTCGTCCTCCTGTGACAGCAGAGATGTCACAGTATGGGGTCCAGTCACCTCCTCCACGCCACAGTGCTGCTGCCCTAAGTGTCATCTTTATGAAGATAAAGTTCATCCCCATTATGTTTTTAGATGATAAATAAATACTTTGGATGGCAGAGTGTAAGCAGCAGAGAAAGAGCCTCTTGGAGGGTTGCCGTGCAGACACTGGAATACAGCAACTCAAGAGTGACAGGAAGGAGCGACGTGGGTCCCCTGGATCCAGGAAGGCTCTGAAGCAAGGACTGGAGCCCACAGGGAGAGCACAGAGAGAAACTCCAATGAAGAAGGAGGTGACTGCTGGAGCCTCCTTCCTGGGTCGGGATTCACTGTGGGAAGAGCACTTCAAACCTGCGGACACAGTGACAGCGGGTGACCCCAGTGGCCTCCCCAGAGAGATGCAGCAGTGGCGGAGGAGAGCGGACATGGAGACTGCGCTAGCTGGGGTGAGTGCTGAGGGCTCAGTCCTCTCACAGGAGACAGTGGTTGGCCGGGGCTCACGTTGGGAGGGACCAACTGAGCTCAACTCAGAGCAGCTGCTGGATCCATCTAGCGGCTCCCAGCCGAGTTCCAGCCCACAGAAGGTGCGCTGATGGCTGCGGGCTGAATGGGTCTGATCCCAGCCTCACCGCAGGAAACCAGCCTGAACTCCAGGGGACCTGAAGGTGCAGGCTCACTGAGATTGTCCACCACCCCACCGTGACACTGCTGCTGGCTTGCGGGGAGAGAGAAAGACAGATCTGGACTCTGTCTCCACACGTCCTCTACCAGTGACGGCAGAGGTCAACCCAGAAGTGGCCTCTCTCTCTGTCTCTGTCTCTGTCTCTGTCTCTCTCTCTCTCTCTCTCTCTTGTTTTTTCCTTTTATTCTCCTTGTTTTTTTATGAGTGTGAGTGTGGTTTCTAGCTTCTTGGTGGTTGTTGTTCTGTGCTGTTTTTCCTTTTATTTCTTCTCTCTTTCACTTCTGTCTTCTGCACCAGTTTCCCAAAGCTTGCCCTTCCAGCCTTGCTTCTAGTCTCTTCCTCTTCTACTTCTTTGTTTTTTCTCTTTTAAATTTTCTCCCCTGAGGGTAAAACTGACATATTGAGGACTGACTTACTTCATGTAATTTTCTGGTATGTTTTAGATTTTGTTATATAACCACAAATCTAGTTCCTGCAGTTAAAGGTGGCAAATTAATGGTCTCCACAGTTCATCATTTCCCAGGCTGTGTTTGGTATGTTGCTATTGCTGATTGTACCACATCAGCCAAAGTGATATAATTGTTTTAACCAGCTGTCTTCCTAGTACAACAAGATTGAGACTGCCTGAAGGTCGTAGAAAATACTGTGGGCCAGTGCCAAAGTACCAGGGGCGGGGCCAAGCAGGCAGCAACTTCTCATCCCCAGCAAATTGAAGAGGTAAGATCTAGCAATGGACCAAGACCCAAAACTCAGGTACACCTTGAAGACACCTCTGAGAAGTAATCATTTCCTAAGGCTTCTAAATATTAGCAGTAAAGCAACTCATCATAGGCAATTAATAAGCATCAACCCAGAAATTAAACTAAAAAGAGAATTTTAAAGTGATGATATTCACAGACTACACTAGATACAAATATAGTATTTTAAATCTATTAAAAAAAAGTGTAATCAGTGCAAAAACATAAGACATTAACAGTTTTCTGAATAACCCTGAATCCAAGCTAAAACAAAACATCTAGAAATTAAAAAGTGAGGATATTATACTACAAAAAAATCCAATATGTAGACAAATCTTCATTTATAGAAAAATTCATAACTTTAAACACTCTTGTAATTTAAGAAGAGTTTAACAACTAGCAAACTTTCTCTTCTGTCTCCTAAACTGTACATACGTCACCTCAATTGTTAGATCTCTATACATTTATAATTATCATATTTGTCTGCTGTACTGACCCTTACCTCATACCACATACAAATATCAGCTCGAGCTGGATTATAGACCTGAACATACAACAAAAATGTACAAAACTCCTAATTGAAACAGGAGAAAATCATCACAGCCTAGAATTAGTAAGGAGTTCTTAGAACACGAAAAGAAAAGTTTGTAAAAAGAGAGGTTATGAGAACTGGCATTCTCAGGCAAGTCAAGCAGGCATACAACAAGAGCATTACTCAGTGTATCAAATTAAAATAAATCAAAGATAGAAGAGCAGGGTTCTGCAGGTAGCTCCTATAGTTATAAGTGACAACCCCTCATTTAGTTCTGTACCTGAGCTGTTTATCAGTCCTGGAATCCACCAACCAAAGAGAGGTAGAAGACCCAACAAGAAAGCTTCCGGAACAGCAGCGCAAGAATACAGCATAACAATTCCCTAAACCCTTCCCTACAGGAAGCGGTTATTCTCATGTAAGCACACACTAGAGAAAGAGAAATACCCAAACACTTCAAGGCTATTGCTAACTGTGGTCACACTGGCCTGTTCCTCCCTGCGGCAGCTTGAGTCCAGTGAGTGGCTAGCGTGGGGCACAGGGCCCAGTTCTTTTACCTCTGTGTAAAATAACACGTCAGGGATGCACTAGCTCCAGAGCTTCTGATAGGAACAACACCTTAATATAAGTAAGGTAGATAAAAGTGTCAATTCTACAAAAAAAAAAAAAAAAAAGGATACACCGATGCCAAAAGTGGCACAAGAAAAAAAGAGAGAGAGAGTAAGCATTAGAAAAACTCAAACAGTGGTCAAGATTTCCAAATCTTCAAGAAATCATTCATTCCTAGTTTATCCAAGATGAGCAGAAAACATTTAAACAAGCGAACTCTGACATATTAATTTACAGAGGCTAATGTAACCTCAATCCTAGAGCAAGAAAGAACAATGCAAATTATATGCATAATATAATTTTGTATGCACCATTATACCTACAGAGAGAGAGAGAGAAAGACAGAGAACTTGCTTTAATCATCAACATCCATGTAGATATTACAAATAAAATAGAAGTGTTTTAGTCACTTTCTTGTCACTGAGACAAAATGCACAATACAACTTAAAGGAGGAGAGGTTTATTTGGGCTCACATTTCAGTCTATAGTCAGCTGGCTTCAAGGCAGGATAGGATAGTAAAGGGGCATGCTGGGAGAGTGGCAAGGTGGACAGGAAGCAGAAGGCAAAGGGACCTGGGGAGGGTGATAAATACTTCCGGGTCATACCACCAGTGACCTGCCTCTTCCAACCAGGCCCTGCCTCCTAACTTCAAATTTAACTATAGCATCCCCATGACCCAATCACCCTTCAAAAACCCTGCCTCTGAGCACATGAGGCTTAGGGCAAACAACCAGATATAAACCATAAAAGAAGAAGCGTATCTAACTCCAACTATATTTTTAAGTACAGTATAGTCAGGTAGAGTCTATCCCAGGAAGGCAAAAATAATTCAACATCAGAAAAATCTGTCAACATAGTTCACAACATTAATAGACAAAAAGAAAATACAATCACAGAATTATCTCAATCAATAATAAAAAAAGTATTTGACACATTTTGACAGGCCTTGAAAGTAGAAATAAGCTCTTAAATTCAATAAAGCTTTTCTATCAAAATCTTATAGCTAACATTAATGGAGAGATACTAGAAATACTTCAAAATCAGGAACAATACAAGAATGTCCATGTTACAATGTCTGGCCCATCTATAAGGAAGAAAAACACAACAGGAGGTGTGGGCACTACGAGGAAGAAATTGCTGACATTACAGGACCCGCTGAGAAAAAGAAACAGAATGCAGGGGTAAACCAGGTGAACCTGTGAAGAGGCTCAGAAAAGTCACCAGAAATGAGCTGAACCTGCAAAGACGCAGCAGCATCGCCCCTGGAACTCTGCTAAAACTCTGAGTGTGTGGGTATCGGTTTAACCAACCGGGACTGCACAGGAGCTCCAAGAAGAAAACACGATGACTCTGGTAAAGGGCACGTACAACCGTGCAGGAAAACCGTGCAGTGACCATCTACTCACTGTGCAGGAGTCTGCAGATAAATCCGTGAGCAAATAACCCTCCTCCCCACAAAAAGAAATCTCTGCCCCTGTGATGCTGATGTGCCAGCAGGAGACGGAAAATTAAAAATAAATATAAGTAAATTCTATAAGAATGTGGGATAGAACAGAACAGGTGCAGAGAGATCGCAGTGCTGGAAGAGGGTCAGAGTGGCCCTCACTAAGAGAACAGCTGAGCTGAAGAGTCTCGCCTGTGTCTGGGGCGAGCGTGCTTGAGGTGGGGGGAGCCCTGAGGTCCTGAGCGGGGATGGCAAAGTCGGGATGAAAATGTGAGTCAGGTGCATGAAATACAGAAAGCTGTGAGCTCGGAAGACAGGAGCAGATGTAGACAGAAGGGAAGGGGCTCCAGGGCCGAGCCCCGGGGAGGATGGAGAAGGTGGCTTAGGAACCTCAGCAGGACGGGTGGACGGAAAGGAGGGCCCTGAACTCCAGGAAGCAGCACCGAGCAGGTTCAGGCTGCTGCTGGCAGCTGGAGTCAGGCCAGGGCTGGGTCTGATCACTGGAATTCGGAGAAGGGGAGGCCACCTGAGCGGGCAGGACATGTGTGCGGACGTTCGGAGCTGTCCTCCCACTTTCTCAGGGAGGAAGTGGCTCAGCAGCACAGACAAGGCTGGGGGACAGGACGGGGGAACTAGGGAAGAAGGGACCTCCGGAAATCGTCACCAGTGAGCCAGAGCGGAGCGCGGTACTGTGACCTGCGGGGAGCAGGGATGGCCCACGAGGTGTTCATGATCACGAATGTGAGGGAGACCCCTAATGCGCTCGTGTGCCTGTCAGCAGCCTCATTCTGCCCACCGAGCACAGGCCAGGGGGACACAGCGAAACGCATTTCATCAGGGCTGTGGTGTCACTGAGCCAGCAGAGCAAAGCAGTAAGCATGACAAAGCAAGAGAAACCCGGAAACTGCAAACAGGACCCTAAGTGACTCTGCCGTCCCAGCAAGGTACACCTAAGTGAGGAGGGGAAGAGGCCGCAGAGCCTGGGACACCCTTCAGAAGCCCTCTAGTCACCTCCCTGTCAGGGATCTGCTTTCGGGTAACTCCAGAAATCACTAACTTTGGAGGCCACGAGTCTGCAACATGCACCATTCGACCCATTCGACCCCAGCCCTGCAGAACATGGCGCCTCTGCCGTGTGGAGCGCAGTGGTGACCGTTGCCTGGGCTGCATCTCAGGGCTGGGAAGGCCGCTTTCATCTAAACCCCAACTCTTCACTTCAGCCCATGTAGATAGGTGACTTCTTCACCCCACCCTTGGGTCACACTGACACGCATTTTCTGGACTTGCAGATGAAAAGCTATGAAGACGGATCAGGAATGTGCAGCCCCTGCTCACCTTCCCCATAACTCAGACCACCCGGCTTCTTTACCCCAGGAATATCCCCGGCATGGTTACGATCCCGACTGTGCCCCAAGACTGATGCAGGGAGGAGGGTTTTAGAGGGCGGTTGGCTCATGAGGGCGCTGTGCTCACCCACGGAGTTCAGCTGCTGAGCGTACTGTTAAGAAGCAGGACCTAGGAGAGGCCTCCCTGGGGACGTGGCCTGCAGGACTGTGGCTCCTCCCTTTAGTTTCTGCTTTCTGTCCATCACCAGAGTCCCTCACCCGGCCCCTGTGCCACGCCACCCTGCCTTGGAGGGAGCTATGAATGAAACGTCTCAAACCGTGAGCCGAAAGTAAACCTCTCCTTCTTCTTCAAGTCATCCATGTCAGGTATTCTGTCCCAGCAATGAGAAAATGACGAAGACAAATCCCAAATCCTGCCTCCAGAGAGGTGTTTTGAGACTCAGATCCTTTTCCGTGCTTGGCCACCTTGTGAATAAACTCTCCACAAAATTTGTCATTTCAATCATGGGTGCACTATGTGATGGGCTAGAGAGGACGCAGGGCAGAAGGGGTGAGGGACATGAGAGGGGTAAGAGCAGTGAGCTGTACGCAGGTTCTGAGGATAAGCGGAGTTGGGTAGTAGAGGGGAGTGAGTGGCAAAGTCAAGAGGTAGAGGACAGAGCAGGAAGGGACCGCCGAGGTTTATGGAAAAACTGTAGTTAGAGTAGGACAAGACCCAGGATGGTGCCAGAAAGTTCCCAACAGGCCATTGGTGGTGACAGGAACGTTTCCTGTCCGTACTACCAAAATGCCGTCAGTGGCACTGGAAATGCAGCTAATGCAACTAAAAAACCACCAAACTTGTACCTATTTTTAATTGCAATTCATTTAAATTTCAACAGCCACAGGTAGCTAGTAACTACCACATAGGAGTTTCAAGGATGGGGCAGGAAGAGAGGGACTCAGGGAACCATAAATCTTGGCTGAAAAAACATCAACTACACGTGTTGACATCAGAAAGAATTATGCTGGACATGGTGGTGCAGGTCTGTAATTCTAGCACTCAGGAGGCTGAAAAGGAAGATCAGTATTTCAAGACCACCCTGAGCTACATAGAAAGTTCCAGGCCAGCTTGGGCTACGCAATAAAACTCCAAGGTCAGCAGAGTGTGTTCCATGGCGCATGGGATTCAGGACTGCTCCAAGTATTGGGGCAGGGATAGAAAATGCAGAAAACACAGGGGATATTCAGATACCTTTGGAGACTGGGAATGAGGAGGTAAGAAATCCCTGGAATTCTGGGGCCTCCTGTGATGACAAATTTGAGTAAAAGACATGCAGGGATGAGTCATGGAGGACTTAGATCAGCACATATTGAGCCTGTGGATGCTGGAGCCATGGGAGATGGGGATTGCCTGTAACCCCTGCAGACAGAGGCAGGAGACCCCAGAGGGCAACCCTGCCACCAGCAACAAGGCTCTCCTTGGACCTCTGCTGAAAACCTGACTGACTGCGTGACGGAGGCCTGACTGGTGAGCTCCTTTCTGGGCGCAGGGATACCCTGTTTGGGGCACACAGCGATCACTCTGGAGTAACACGCATGGTGTGAAATTAAGATTCATAAAAAGATGACGGTCTTTGTTTTGTCCAGCCTTAAACTCTCAGCCCTCCTGTCTCAGCCTCCCAAGTGCTGGGATCACAGGCATCAACTGTTGAAAGATGACTTTTTGGCTGTCTCTTTGGGACCCGAAAGTCTCGGACCCGTAGAGTGGCCTGGGCTATTTGGATCGAAAGTCTGCGCAGACCTGCATCTCGGCGTGACTCTTTGGGACTGGTAAGCATGCCCTTCATCCGCAGGGAACTGCCTGGAGATCGGCATCTCGGCTGGGTCTGTTTGGGCCCGTAGTCCCACCCTTCACCCCCAGGAAGTCTCCCAGAAAGCAGCATCTCGGCCTGTCTCTTTGG